>JBBMKE010412638.1:0-22679 GCA_037834125.1 Lippia alba | reverse complement strand
CGTGTGTTGTCATTGTCATTCATTTTTTCCCTCTGGTTGTTGCAGGATTTAAAGGACTATGAACTTCCCTTGACTGTATCAATTGTTTTATCTGGCCAATATGAAGACGATCTAGACAATTGTGATGATGTTGTATACACTGGCCAAGGGGGAAATAATTTGTTAGGCAACAAACGTCAATTTAAAGATCAAGTGATGGAACGGGGAAATTTGGGACTTAAGGCATGTAATCCTTTATCTTTCATCTGTCTTTTACTCTGTCTATTACAGGCTTATACTAATATTTGTTCGATTCAATATAATATGGAGATTCAGGCTTAATTCTTTTGTTTTTACATTGCCTAATTCTTTTAATAAGAGCATAGATCGAGTGCTTTCTTTTACAGTTTCTGCGTAAGCTAAGCTAGAAGTTTGAAACACCTGTAGCAGGAAAGACAACATCAGTTTGAGATCAATTTGAGGCGGGTTAAAGGCTTGAAAGTGAGGAAAATGCTCGAGGACGGTAACTGTCTTTTTCGTGCTGTTCCAGATCAAGTATATGGTGACTCCGAGCTCTATGATTTAGTTAGGCAGATGTGCATTGACTATATGGTATGAAATTTTTTTTTGTCTTATGTTCATAAGTGGCCCTTTCTTTCGTTTGTGGCAAGTATGTTTTATCTGGAGAAAATCTGTTCTTTGCTTATTAACTTTGCCTGATAACGTACTGGCATGTTTAAGAGAAAGGAGAAACACATTCCTGATATATCTTATTGAACATTGATCCTGGAAGTAATGCTTACTCACTTCTTGAGCTCTCAATAAGTAGATTACTTTACTTTCTTATTAGATTTTCTTGACATTTGCTATGTAAGATAGTATTGTATTTTCATTTTTAGAAAATTTATCTATTTTGACTTGCAATGAAGAGTTACACGAGGTTGAAAAAGCGGAATATCGGGGTATCGTCATACTTTACCATCTAAAATTATGCTTTAGAATTAGAGGCCTTAAGCAAGAGGGTAATTTCTGGACCAAAATTTCCATTTAGGAAATGGGACCTTATTTAGGGAGGCCCTAAATTGAATTACGAACGATAAGTTAGGAGATATATGGAGTATTCTGTAAAAGTCAGTTACATACTTCTTTCTTAAGTGTACAAAATTGTCAGATTTATATATTTCATCACTTATTGATTTACTTTTCATTTGACATCAATCAGCTGTAATTTTGGTCTTTTGCATTAGCTTATAATTTCTATTCATAATATCTTATATCTCTAAATTGTACGTTTGAAGATGGGATTTCTCCATTTTAAGAGATCCCGCTTCCCCAACCCATTTTAAGTCTTCAACTTCTGTTTATACAGGAAAGAGAAAGAGATCACTTCTCATAGTTTATAACAGAAGGTTTTACTTCCTATTGTAAGAGTAAGAGAAGAGAGAAGGTAATTAGATCTCAAGTCTTCTTTTAGGACACTGTTCTAATTAAGAGAGAGGAAACGAACTGATCCCTGATCGTTGCGATCCACACACAATTTCATTTTCATTGTTCTTCAAGAATTTAGTTTCCGTTCTTATTTTCAGGTTTATGGAAATAATATGGAGATTCAGGCTTTATCAGAGATGTACAACCGGCCTATCCATATATATTCTTACAGCACAGGTACTTCACCTTACTAAGTTTGACATTGATTCGAAGAAGCTGCTTTATTGTATTTCTGACCTACAGTTTTCTGTGATATTCTAGAACTTATCAATATATTCCATGGAAGCTATAATACAGACACAACTCCGATACGGGTAAGCTACCACCATGGGAATCACTATACACCTTCAAAGAGACAAAAGCTGGATGGAGGAAAATCTCGACAGGTGGATTATTTATGGTAATCATGGTTTATGAATCAGTAGCTCCCTAGTGTGTGTTGGTTTTATAAATAATTTATTTTTATTCCTCAGATTCTTACAGTCAATAAAACTTCAAATCTGCCTCACAAAACAAGAACTGGCACCATCAGCAGTTGTTCCAATTTCTGCACTTCAACTACTAAAATTGCCAACAAGAACTGGCATCATCAGCAGCAGTTCCAGTTTCTACCTTATGATGAATCCCCATTTCTGGTTTGTTCTTTGAGGCTTTTACCTGATTTTTCTTTCTCATTATATTTTTGTACTTGATTTTTTTCAAAGTAATACTTGGTACAGACAATGAATTACAGTTAGCCAACAGACCTGATAAAGAAATGAATACATCTTGAGGTTATGGGAATATATCATTATTTATGTGTTGAATTTCTGAAGGAGATGATGTTGTTATTGTTTGTTGTCACATCTTTTCAACTCGGAAGTGTACTTGGTGAAATGAGAGTATTGGCAACTACCGAATTACAGAACTTGGACTTATCTATCAATCTTGCTGTGTTTATAGTCTAAGTGTAAAATCTGATAGTAGATCAACTAACTTGTTTAGTTCTACTTGGAGTTGTTAAAAGGAGTGCTCATATTGATAACTTGGTTAATATATAGGAAATACTAAAGTCAAGTTGTTAGTAGAAATGTATTATGAGATGTTGCTGCCCAAGACTCACACGATAGATTCCCTTGTTGTTTATTTATGGGGTTCTACCTTACTTGTTGATTCCATCAATTCAAGTTTACTGAACTGTAACCTGATTATCTTTAGGAAACATGTGTTTTCATTTATTTTTTTTGATGTTCAAAAACTTTGCACACTTATTTAGAAGACATGTTATTTTTTAATTATTTTGAAATTCAAAGTTTAATTATTTTTTTGATGTTCAAAATAATCTTTTTTTGATGGCCCAAAAACTTGGTAATTTTCAGTTCATAATCTTCATAGTAACCTATATTCTGATTTTTAGATGCTAAAAATTAGTGTATATATGTTTCTTTTATAGGTGGTTAAGGATGGAGACTTATGAAGCGTTTTCACACCAACGATCGGACCCTTCGTTAGTACGTAGTTATATTTCTGTTCGTACATTAAAACTTATCTCTAAGTTTGGTATATATTTTGGTGGAATTTGAAGAATATGAAATGGAATATATATGTTCATACTTATGGATATATAACAGTCACAACACTTTGACATATGTGGTGTGTTGTGATTTTTATTGTTGCCTTATGCATGAATGATGTTAATGGTAATGAATATTTCCGAACTTGTGTTTTATCTTTCGGCTTTTAATTTTATTTCGGTATGAATGATGATATTCATATAAATATTAATTAAAATTGCAGAATTTGCATGCAATTTTAACGATGTTAATGAGACGTGTTAATTTTATTATGACAAATTAATACGTGATCACCAAATTAGTATTTTGAGATATAAATAAACGTCACGACAAGCACGGTTTATTGAGATGTACAATAGCATCACTATATGCACGTTTATTATCACAATCACAAGCGTCAATAAAGCCTAAACGAGACAAACAAACGCGTTACAATAGTACTATACTGAGACACTATAAATAGTCATGATTATGAAGATATAACGATGCCACCAAGCGTCATTAATATAAGCTTATTGAGACGCTGGAAGGTGCCTCAAATGTTGGTAGTTATGGTAGTTAGGACATCAGTCGAGACAACAACATGCGTCACAACAGAAAAATATTGCGACGCCTTTGACCATCACAACTGCTTTTCATGTGGTGACGCGTACCGGCATCACTATAACCTATAGCCATGCCGGAATACCCAACGCCTAAGGGCGGCGTCATAACAGTGAAATCGTCGCAATTGCTTCCTATAGTGACAAATTTGGACGTCACAAAATTGCATTTTTCTTGTAGTGTGTATACATATATTAGGTCATAAGTACTATAACTTAAAATAAATCTAAAATAGGGTAAAATTATTAAGAAAACTCTAGTATAATCTCTAGGTTTGAGTTTGAAATGGAGAAATTCGCAAAATCAAGAGGCTCGAAAGAGCTTCCCAATGACTATGAACATTAAACGTTTAAACGTTTACATTTTAAATAGTAGTCGTTCGGAATTTTGGAAAATATGAGAAAATATGTAAAATGGAGCTAGGATGTGATTTAATTTCCAAGAAGATGTTCATGAGTCATAAAATAATTTAAGGATCGTTTTGAATATAATATTGTATAGTAAATGTTGTACGGTTTGAAAGTTAGTTTTTACGGTGGAAATAGTACTTTTAAGAAAATAGGGAAAATATGGAAAAATTTATAAAACAAGCTAAGGTTTGAACTTAGACTTGGAAAAGGTCTTAGAATTCATAGAAAAATTCAAGGATCGTTATGGCTATAAGATTGTATAGAGAAAACGTTGAAATTCGAAAATGTGGAAATGAGGGCAAAACTAGAGTTTCACGGCCGGTTTTGGATACTACTGGAGTTCTAATGGGAATTAGGGTTCGAGAATGATACCATAATTTATAAATTTTTCTAAAGATTCGTATGAGCCCAATATTGAATAGGTAAAAGTGTCCCGGTAAATTCCTACATTTATGAATAAATAGTAACTAGGGACCTAAAGGGAATTTTTGATGAACAAATTTTAAAGTGTATCTTAGGATGATAAAAGTTAGGATATGAATCCGGAAAATGTGAAATCTAACTTTCTAAAGTTTCATGAGGAATATGTAAAGGTTTAAGCTCGATGAATGAATAGTGATGTGGAAATAATGTTCAATATTCAAGGCATAGAAGCATGTAATTCACGTAAAACTCAATGTATTATGAATTGAGGTTGTAGGTATGTTCTTCTAATTCCATTTCTTCTAGTCTCAAAACCCGGGCTGTTACAGCATACTTAGGGTAGAATAAATCAAACCCTCCTTTTAATTGTTACTTTTCGTGAATTACTTGGCATTGATAAGCAATAAGTCAACCAGTTTTTGTGAGTCGACCCTGTTTGCACTATACTCTGTGTTTAGATGTTAATAGGTTATATTTATTTTCGACGGATTCGATACCTGTCCTCCTCAATAATGATGTGCTTGCCGGATCTCCGTTGCTACTGTTACCGGATAATTTGCCTAAGTGAGACTCATTGAAAATAGAAGTTGTGCGCTGTCTTGCGGCGGCTTAATAGAGTTGCTCCCTAGGGTTTAATTTTAAATGTACATGTCCTTTTTATTCATTCTTTTCTTTGGCAAATTTTTATAAGAAGTTTTTAATTTGACATCCCATTTATATATATTTTCTTTGTTTGTTTTTTTGGTTGGTAAAATATTTTTCATGTGTATTATTTTACGTACAATATTTATTTGAAAGTTGTAATAAAACTAAATATATAATATGACCAAATAAATTATTTTTATTTTAACATTAGGATTTTGAATGATATTATGGGTAGAAATTATATATTTTTGTTTAAATTTTTGAAAAAATTTAATTTATATTTCTAAAATTATAATATATATGCAATAAATCTAATAAAATAATAATTTTTATTTAGGACATCATACTGATTCGACCGATGATTGACTTATTGAACCGGTTCGATATTCTGTCCGATTTAGACATTGATAAAATCCCAGCTATCCTCAACTTTGAAATTAAAGAAAATTCCTCAGCCTTCCATTCCATGAGGTTTGACCAAGAGAAATGCATAATACATTTTTATTTTTGGTATAAGATGATTGCCGTAGCCTGCGATGTAGAAGTAGAACCCAATGATTTCTCAGTCGTAGAAGGAAAAGTCTTTGTTCAAATGTGCTTTTTGTCATACCCATCCTCTTTTTTATGGTCCCATACCCATCCTCTTTTTTATGGTCACATACCCATGCTTATATCTTTTTAGTTAATATGTATATTACAATCATTAATTAAAATATAATTCATGTGATTTGACATTAAGAGAATATAAGATATGATCTAATTTGATATGTTTTTTATTCGATCTTAAATTAATTATTCTCAATAACTCATCCAAACAACTTGTGGTTAAATTTAAACTTTTAACCACACTAGCAAAGAGACCTAAAAAAATGCATTATTATTACTTTCAATTTATTTTTCCAAAATAAAAAGAACAATAGATTGTTGCAAAGTAATACTTATTTTGGCATCTTTGTGACAAACGCTCTGAGAACTCTCTCTATTCATTAATTAGATAGTATTGAAATATACCCAAAAAACAAATCATAATAAGAAAAGAAATTATTTGTTGTACATTTTTTTTGGGTAGAAATTATTTGTTATATATATGCATTTATTGTGAACTCTTTCTTACACAATTCACAAATTATGTCTGTTTTCAAAAAAAAAATTAAAATCCTAAAAATCTAAAAATTTGAGATATTTTGCAAGTAACAAATAACTGCACAAGTACTGAATTTTACACTTGATGGGCATAAACAAAGCTCAACTTCAAAACGATCCAAAAATGTCATCTAACATGTTGGAACTTAGAAACTCTTTTTTGTTTCCTTGGAACTTAGAATTTTAGAAATAACGACAAGAAAAGTCTGATGCAACATATATATATTATGCATTTTTTTTGTTTGAATTTTTAATTCATGTACTGAGGACTGGGGCCATAAAATAAAAGGAGTTATAGATAGATTTGACTACCCATGGTTCTTCTAGAAATGTGGTTGAAAATTCAACAATGATGTTATTGATGTCCAAAGGCTCAAAATTACGAGGAAACACATATATCATGTATGTATACAGATTCTAGTATCAATAATATATTAACTAAGAATAGTTGTCAAAAAAAAATTGAAATTCAAGAATTTAAGAAAAAACTGAAAGAATAGTGCGATACGGGTACTTTTAATTTTGTTTTCTCCAAAAATACGGAAATTTTTAATGATTGTATCTATACATGGAAAAGACTTCCCTTAATTTGTCATAGTAAGTTTTTATTTCAAATCAAGTATTTTTTTTGGTAAACTCAAACCCTCAAAGGGGAATATTATTGAATATCAAGACTCAAAATGAGCAATAATAAAAATACAAGGAATAACAGGAAAATTAACGCAGGGCGAAGCTGCAATTCCAATAGATTTGTGAGCTATTATATTAGCATCACACTTAATAAAAGAAAACGACTCCTTGAAGATCTGATTTGGATAAAGTTCCGCAGCCGCCTTTTCTCCGGATTGAAAAGAATACTTTGGCCTACAACACATAACTCAACCAAAAAATTCACTCGATGAATCACAGAAAATAATAACGAAGAACATAAAAACAAAACTTTCATACGAAAGAGATAAAAACTTGAAATATAACATAATCTAAAGAAAAAAACACAAACCATATCAAATCTGAAAATCTGACAATATATTAGAACTGAATCATCAGGCGATGGAGCATAGTATTCTCCACCGTCGGATCGAAACTTTAATTTATTGATTACTATATCTTGAATTTGAATCACGTAAATCAAGTATTTACTATCGACTGTAATTCATTAATTTCACATTAAATTATGCTCCCGTTCCTTCTCTCTCTTTTTCTTTATTTGTTTGAATCTAATATTATACGTGTTGTGTAAATTTTTTTCCAAAAAAAAAAGGGATATGCGAACTTAATTTGTACGGATACTCTCCTACTAAAGCGATTATTATGTTCACTTGTTATTTGGTATTTTAGTGGACCACTCAATGTAATAATTTCTATTCGAATTGAAAATGTACACCTCAAAAATATATCAATTAATCAAAAATTTTAAAGTTACTCTATATATGCATTTGGAATTCTTAACTGAATTTCTTATGAAATTATTATATCTAGATAACGAGCGTGAGTACTAGTTTGTTCTTTTTAATTTCTTGCTCTTTTTCAATTAATTTTAAAGCTTCTACCCAAAAATAATAAAAAAATAAATTTGGAAGTGAAAATCCAACTTCATATATTTTCTTTTTAGTAGCTAGAAGTCTATAAAGCTTCGACTCCGCTACTCCTAATATTATACAAAGTAAGTTATTATTAAATGTAAGGTTAAATACTAAAATCCCCCGTCCCTGTCCTTTTATTTTTGGTACTAAACCACCTAACCATTGATAAATTTGTCATTATATTAGTTGTTTCATTAGTTGTTAAAGTGCTAGGAAGCAAGATTCTTTTACAATTACTGCCATTTAACGTGGCTTACGTAGTTTCTTCTAGAACCACAATAATATATATGATCATTGAACAGAATTTTAAATTTTTTATTCCAACTTCCATGTCACGAAAACATCAGATAATTTTTGGAGGACTATGGAAGATTAAATAATGCAATTATTAAAAGGGCAGTCGCAGATATAACCCTCGGAAGTTTGATCTTGAAAATCTTATCTTTGACCAAAAAAATAAGGATTATATTATACTCCCCACCATATTCAAGATTGACCCGTTTATGATGCTTCCTCTAATGTATATAGACTAATTCTTCTAATTCCAACTTAAATCCGGTTAAATGGATATAATAAAAGAACATATATTTTATCTTTATAGTACAATTAATAAAAAAATTTATAAAAAATGATAAATTAATACTAAGTAATATAACTGTTGTATAATTAGTTGGAATTGGATTAATTATTAAGATCCAGACTAGACATTGAATTACACATTTTAAAATATTTTAATTCAAATTTGGTTCAAACAAATTCAATTAATTATAGTTATATGTTGGTTGATTCAAATGGTTAAAGGATTAGTTCACGAAAAAAAATATTCAAGTTCAAATCCTTCTAACCGTTTGGGATGTGCGCGTTAAAAAAAATCTAATTACAAATATATCATATTTATTATCTATTTTATCACTTTTCTTAAGCTTTTCCATTAACCGTTACGAGTTAAAAACTCTCATTTCTATGTTACACCAATAAATAAGGTTCTAATTAGACATGTTTGGGTTAAGAAGGTGCCCACAAATTTCCTCTACACATATGAAATCATAATATTTATATTATTACGAATATTATTATATTATGCAGTCAAGAATTCTCTTACCGGCTTTCTTGACCCCAATACTTTTCCCCTTTCCTTATAAAACCTCTCTAAATTCTGCTCAAGTTCCACCAATCCCTCCAAATCAATATCCCATTCTCTCACAGAAATACACTTTTTATATCGACCAAAAAAGAAAAACAAATACACTTTTTATCCAATCCAGCAATGGAAATCATCCAATTTCCAGGAAGCCTAAGGCGGCAATGGAGAAGAAGAGGCTACAACAGATTATCTCCAACAAACAGAAGAAACTTGAAAGTGGCCAGGTTCGGAGCTGCCAAACCCAAGCGTTCGTGGCGGCTCAGACTAGCTCCGAAGCTGCGCGTAATCAGGCTGGCATCCCCATTGAAATTGTGGTACAAATTTAAGAACGCTTATATGAATATGATGCTGAGACTGGCGAACAACTCAGGTGTCAGCGCTTTTGGCGTCAAGAGAATCCCCAAAGCACGCGAAGCTCCCATGGCGTATTCCAGGACTGAGTTCGAGAACAGACTCATTTTCGAGATCTACAAAAACTTGGTGCCCGCCTTTGAATTGGGTTACACCAAGCAGTTGTAGATATTCTTGTGTTTCGTCTGTTAGATGTTCTATATCGAATGATTAATGATATGGTGTTCAATACATAATGGTTTGGCGGTGAGTAAGGCTAAACTCATTATTCGTCAATTCTAATATTGTCTTTTTTTGGTTCTTTATTTCTTTTGTTTTAATATTTGGTGCGAACGCATGTGCAAACGGTTCATTACTGTTGTTGAGTGGAAATTGACACGAATTATATGAGGGTTTTAAATTTTATATGGAGGCGCCAATAAATTAGAGGAGGTGCTGATAATTTCGATTATGAATGATCGAAATTAAGAAAATGGCCATGTAATTTATGGCTTCCATGATTTTTAAGATTTAAGTTTGTGTATAATATCTATTTTAATTATTACAAATTTTCTTCGTGACGCAGAGTTTTGTTTCCACCATTATATGTGTACTTTTCCTTGCGCTGCTTTTATGTTTTCTGTAAGTAATTTCATGTAAATGTACTGTTTCTTAAGCTAGTATTTCCTTGGCCGCCTGAAGAGTATTTGTATTTGCTTCCCCCGAATTTAAAAAAAAAAGAAGAAGAAGAAGAAGAAGCAAATATATTTGTTTTTTTATATCGGTTGGAATGATATGGTATTCTAATTCAAATTTAATTTGATAGAATTTGATCAACACATTAAATGTATTATATTCTATATAAAAATAAATTGTTCATCTTTTATGTTACTATTTTGTCCTGAAGTTTGGATTCAAAAATTATTCATCGACAATGTAAATAAATATAATTAAGAGATGATCCGATTCAAGAATTAAGTGCATTTCATATGTTTGGCTAAATGCCTAATCTTCTTTAAAAAAAAAGCCTAAATTCATTATGCATCATTTTTGGCGTCTGCCTCCAGCTTTCCGGACGGGATCTTTCATTGCTCCACTTAACAGATGTGCGACATTTGTAATTTATTAAATAATAAATACAATTTATTAATTGAGGTAAACTAACTCCGATATCAGCCGTTAAAGACTCTCCGTTAAGGAGAAAAAAAGATTTTTAAAAGATTTTTTGATATTATTAAGATATTAAATATCTTTCCAAAATCTTTTTATAAAAAAAGAAAAAATTCTATTTCTTCAAGAGTTAATCCTGTCAAGAGACTATTAAACTAGAAAAATAATTATTAGTTAATATAAACTCTTATTACACCCAGAAAAATAAAAGATCATATAAAGATGATATACAAAAGAAATCTAGGAAGACAAAAAACAATAAACAAACTTCAGAAATCTTTGTCACAACCAAAAATTTTCTTATACTTTAGATATTGATCTATTTCTTTTGCACAACTTCAGAACGTTGGCATTTTCAGGACCAAAATTCACAATCTTCAGATATCCATCCAACACAGTTAGTTTTCTGTAATCTAGTTTTCTTTAATCTTGAAATAATTTTTTTCATATTAGTGCATCTTAATTATAGCTATTTTTTTAAGTTTTCTTTAATCTTAAGGAGTTTTTCATAAATTTATAGTGCATCTTAATTTATACTAACCATTTTTTTTATATATTTTTTTATCTTATTTAGATTCTCAGTGGCAATTTGTCATAAGGAAAAAAAAGATGGATGCAAATAAGACACAGAGGAAGCTAAAATTTTCTTTTAATGACCAGAATAAGGAAAAAGAAGGTATTCTTGATATGGAGAAAATTCGAAAAATGGGTATGGAATTTGATACTGAGGATGAGGCATATAAATTTTATAATCAGTATGCAAAGTCCGTTGGTTTTAGTGTTCGGAAGCATGCAAAGTCTGTTGGTTTTAGTGTTCGGAAGCACCAAGTCCATAAAGATTCTAGTGGGAGAATTCTCGACAAAACATTGTGTTGTTCACGTCAAGGCAGCAGACCAAAAGATAAGAGAGATGTGAATGTTAAATCTCAGATGCAAGTCAACGATTGTTATACCGAAAAATACAAAGTTGTTAAATTTGTGGTTGAACATAGTGGTCATGAGCTTGCAACTCCTCATAAAGTGCATTTTTTGAGGTCTCAGTGGAATATGACTATTGCACATAAAGCACAAGCAGATGATATATAGGTAACTCTGGAATAGCGCCAAGAGATGGCTTTACCTTAATGGCTGAACATGTCGGAGGACGAGATAAAATTGGATTCATTTATGAAGATTATAAAAATTATTTGTGGTCGAAGAGAACCTTAGTAATGAAAATTGGTGATACTGGAGGTGTACTTGAATATTTGCAACAAAGACAATTTCAAGATCCACAATTCTTTTATGCAATTCAAGTTGATAACGATGATATGATAGCTAATATCTTGTGGATTGATGCACAAATGAAGGCCGACTATGCACATTTTGGTGATGTGGTGTGCTTTGATACAACTTATAGAAAAAATAAAGGCAGTCGACCATTTACCCTCTTTGTCGGTGTGTATCACCCCAAACAAACCATCATATTTGGTGCGGGTTTGTTATATGATGAAACTGCAGATACGTTCATGTGGTTGTTTGATACTTTTGCTAGGGCCATGCCCCGAAAAGAACCTAAGACCATTCTCACTGATCAAGATGCAGCAATGGCGAAGGCTTTAGCTACAAAATGGCCTCAAACATATCATTGCCTATGTATTTAGCATATTTATCAGAATGCAGTGATTCATTTGAGTAACGTAGTCTCAAGCTTTAAAAAAATTTTGAAAGATTTTAGTTCGTGTATTTATGATTATGATGAGATTGATGAGTGGTTAGAAGCGTGGCAAAATATGCTCAAAAAGTATCTAATGAGTTGTTAGATAAGATGTTTAAACTAAAGGAAAAATGGGCACAAGTTTATGGTAGAGAGACATTTTGTGCAGATATGACTACTACTTAGCGTAGTGAAAGTATGAACAGTATTCTAAAAAAGTATGTGAGCTACAAACATAATTTGTTACAATTTTTCCAACAGTTTGATCGAGTAGTTGAAGAACGTCATTACCAGGAGCTCAAAGCTGATTACAGAAACAATCAGAGTGCACCAATAGTTTCTTTTCCTGTTGAGATTCTAAAACATGCAGCAAATGTTTATACTCATAAAGTGTTCGAATTATTTCAAGTTGAAGTACGTACGGCGTATGATTCTAAAGTAGAATTGTATGAAGAGAACGAGGAGTCTTTCAGTACAAGGTTGTCTCTGATGGGAAGCATTATAAACACATAGTGACATATAACTCATTAAAACAAAGTGTTTCATTTAGTTGTAAAAAGTTTGAATTTATAGGTATTCTG
This sequence comes from Lippia alba, assembly GCA_037834125.1. Classification (NCBI taxonomy): domain Eukaryota; kingdom Viridiplantae; phylum Streptophyta; class Magnoliopsida; order Lamiales; family Verbenaceae; genus Lippia; species Lippia alba. Next base: position 9,931 of record JBBMKE010412638.1, on the reverse strand, counting down.
TGACGTTCACATGCACTTAAGGTGTTTTTGTTGAGATATATATTCAATGTTCCTGAGTCGTATATTATGAATAAATGGACTAAAAAAGCAAAAACCACATTGGTTGAAGAAGAATTGTCAAGAATTAGTATTGGACAAATTGAGACTGTAGGTTAAGATGCAGAAAGGAAAATGATTGGAAGTCACTAGACACAACTGTGTAGCTTGACTAATAAATTGGTGACACGAGCTGCTTTAACTTCGGAGTCATTTCGAATTGTGAAAGCCGGTCTTCTAAAACTGATCGATTGAAGAGGTTGATGTAAGTTTGGATAATAGAGTTGCCCTGTAACACCTTTATTTTCGAGTCGACAGGTAAAATATATGATTTAAATTAAGTTGTCATTTTATTTGAAATTATGCGAATTATGTGATTTTACTTGCATTTAATTGCATTTTAGTGCATTGTATTTAATTCCATTGTCAGAGAATCGAACCCGGAACTACCTTGAACCGAAACAAATTAAACCAAGAAAATTAAGAACCGAACCCATAAGCCAAGAACCGGACCGGTTCAGCCTTAAAGGCTTAAACCCTCTCTTTTCTTCTTCATTCTCCATACTTAGCCAATTTTCCAAGAACAAGAGCAAGAGCAAGCCAAGCCATTGATCAACTTCATCAATCCATATCTCTCTCGTTTCTTCACCAAATTTCGATCTCAAGTAAGTTTTGGAAACCCCATCTCGACCTCTATCTTTCCCTCCGATCATTTCATCTTGAAATTTGATGCATGTATGATTTTTGAGCATATAGTTGAATAGTAAGGGTTTGGTGTACATTTCTTGGTTTTGAGCACTTGAATGATGCAGCATTTATTGTATGTATTGCATGAGTTTGGTTGTTCGACGCATTAAAGGCTCGTAGCCATATGTGATCATCAAATGCATTTGAATGAGATTTGTAATCTATGCTTTCAATTCTCGTTTTTCTTGTGGTTTATGCATGAATATTTGTTCCTTGCTTGATTCTTGTTGGTTTTGATGAATATTGAGTGTTATTCGTGGGTTTGTTTGGGACTTAAGCTTGCTATTGCATTGCATTTCGTAGTTTAAATGTGAAATGCGCGCGCCCGTACGCGAAGTTCGAGATGGAAAATTTTGACAGAAAATAAGCACATGGCCGCGCAGTTTTTGAGTTTTAAGCTCGCGCAGCCGCGCGAAATCTTCGACCCCTTTGGAAATTAATACCGCACGGCCGCGGGGTATTTACACTAAAACCGCGCGCGGCCGCACGACATTAATGCCCTTGCATACATATTTTATTTTGCTCTTTTATGTGGTTTGCTCATTTCCTTCGGTTCTTTTATGACTTGTATACCTCTCTAACATGTTACTTGATATGCGTTTAATTGTGAATTGGCTCAATATGCTTTAAGTGGTATGGTTATGCTTTTTTGCGCATTCAATGCATCTCATGCATATTCCTTCATTGTCGTGCGTCTTTTGATCATATAGAGTCTAAGTCTCGAGTTTCTTTGTGTTTCTTTTCAGAGGAGGATCCGGTTGACGAACTCAAGGCCTAAGTCTCACGCTCACCTCACTTTTTGCTTTCTACAAGGTGAGGCTAGGATCTTTGTATAGTTAAACGACCTAAAGCCTTTATGTGATGTTTTCTTGCCCTGCATGTGAATCTAGTATATGTATAAGTAACTATGTGTTGAACTTAGTGTGTTTATGACCTTGTGAGACAAGCTTACACTGAAAAGTTAATATATAGGTATAAGTAAGCCCTTTCAGTTAATTATGTATAGTTATATTTCTGTTCGCGAGTTAAGCCATGAAAGATTGGTTCTGTGATTGGATATATGTGTTTGTGAGCTCAAGGAGCTATGGGTGATCGGATATATGTGTTTGTGAGCCCAAAGAGCTATGGGTAAGGAACCCTCGGTACGGTATAGGGCCATCGAGGTTAAGCCTGTGCATAGCCTCCACCCAGAATATCACGTGCGACCTCGGGAGCTAGGGAAGGCGTGATATTTTGATGCCTCAGGTTATCCGGGGAGGACCCGTAGTAGGTTAGCTACCTCTCGGGTATGGTATATGTATGGATTGTTAGGGTCGACCGATCCTTCCATCGTTTGGTGTTGGGGATTATGTTATGATTTTGGTTTTATTTATGTTATGAGAAGCAAGTTGGAAGCTCGTACTCGCCGAGCATTTGTCTCTGTTCAGTTATGGGAATTATGAATCGGGCTAGAGATTTTGAAATGTATATTATGCTTTGTTTTGGCTTGTAAAACCTATCTCCGATTCCTGAATTCGCCTTTGATATGTGCTTTGTTATATGTGTATAGTGTGCGGGTATGCGTTAGCCCCCTCACTCAGTCAGTTGACTGATTCCCTCCGTTTACTTTTCTTCAGTTGCAGGTTCTTTTGTCGAGAGCTAGGCGGAGAAGTGTCAGCACGTGTACACTTACGAGTCTACGTCCTTAGTGCATACATCCCTGCTTTCATTTCGTAGTATGTATTAATTTTGGATACTCGAATATTTGTATATGAATTTTGGGCCGTGTTGGCCATTGTACATATTGCATGGAACCTTGAGGCATGAATGTATGTTTATTTGGTTTACTTTTCAGCTTCCGCGCACTCTGAGTCTAGTTAGTTAGCTCCGCCTGGCTTAGTGTGTGTGTTTGGTCACCCGTTCGCTAGGATCTGGATTTAGGTACATATTATTTCGTGACCAAATTCGGGTCTTGGTGCGGGGGATGTGGTCCCTACGTGTGGGGTCCTACATGCACCACCAAGTGGATCTTAATCTACTGCTCTAACAACTAGCTCATCTTTAAATATGGAAAAGCAAACTCTTACATTTGATGGAAATAAAAATGCAAGAGATGCAATTACAGTAAAAGGATGGAAGCATAAAGAGAAAAAAAAAGTACTAGATCTAGCAAAAGACCCATGAGTGGGTTAGAAAAAAGCACAAGAAGAAGAAGAAAAAAGTCAAACAATGTATCATTATCTAATGATACAATTATTTATTTGCAAAATAATAGCCAGGTAATTTTATTGTTAGTATTCATATGATTTTTTTTATAACTATTATATCTTTTATGTGTTGAGTTCTTATGCAATATAAATAATTTTTTTTGCATACTTCTTTTAACATGACAGGTAGTGCAAGCATGGGGGATTACAATGAGTTTGTTCCTTCTCCTTTCATATCGCAATTGTCACAAGTCTTTTAGATATAATTATTTATTTTTTCTATAAATAGTTATATAATATGAACGTTGTTTATATTTTATTTATTTATCATGTAGGAATATCAAGTTGGTGTACCCAATTTTAACTTAGTTTATCCGTTAAAAGCTTTTCAGGATCACACATGCAAACATCAAGGGTATAATGGCCGTGCAATAATATTAATAATATAAATCTAGATACAGAAATATCAAAACATAATTCTATATCTTTTATTTTAGAATTTCAATGAGGAGTTTCAACATCTTACTCCCTTTTACCAAAGGCAAGATCAACAAAGTGGATCGAAACAAGTTTAACTGAGCTGCTACAAGTTTGGTTTTACAAAAAGGTGTTATTGTTTTTTAACATTCAGTAATATTGTATTTATATCATTTGTGTATGTGTTTTTTTCATGTATAGCAACAGTTGGTCAAACCACATATGAGTGATTCTGTAGCTCAAAGTCAATTTGAGGAAGCCAACACTAACCAACATCATATGCCTAAGGAATGATGCAGCTCAACTGAGTACAATTATTTTTTTTCCAGCTAAGTGCCAACACTAAGCAACATGATACACCATTTGTTACATGAGAAATTCAAGAGTACATGCATTAATTTATGCCTAATTAAAATGACTTCTAAAGTATTTTTCGTAGCTAGTGTTTCTAATTTGATATGTTTCTACTGACTTGAATGTGTAAAGTGGTCGTATATACTAATGAGATCTTAATAAGTATTAGATGGTATAATTTCTAAAAAATTAAATAAAAAATTAACATGATTCTTAAGTTGGTGTAGTTAATTAATAAGTATTAGAAGAATGATTTCGTTTTTGGAGATGCGAGGAATAGAACCTCGTTCCTCTCACCGTCAAAGTGAGGTTCTACCAACATCCCTGTAATTTTTTTTTTTGTTTAATAACAGACCCAGGCAACTAACTACAATTCATCTCATCCAGTCCTTCAAGGTCAGGGGATTCTTCCTTCCAAATCACGCAATTGTCTCCAATTTTGTGCCCCAACTTGGAAATACAAAAACATATTTCAAATGATAAGAACACTGAAAAATGAGCAAACAAGGGCAGCCCATCAATAATACAGATAAAAAACTCAAAAAGGAGCAAGTAGCACAATAACTAGCAAGTAGATGTACAAATAGAGTCATGGAGCAAAGATTTTCCAGAAAACTAAAGATAACCAAATGAAAACCTATATTTCACATATTTTCATAATTTTGAGCTCAATATGAACGACAATGAAATATTTCACATAAAAAACGAAATACAAATATATGATACTTGCCCTTGCACAAAATTAGTTGTTCCATCCAAAGGATCAACAATCCAAGTTAGGCTCATAGGTCTTTGCTGCGGTACGATTAGCATTAGTTGTTTCTTCCACATTGAACTAAATAGATAAACATCATAAGCTAAGAATTAGATATTGAAAAAAATATCAAAATCAGAGATACTGTCCTAGACACCAATCTGATCAAAAGTTGGGAACATGGACAAAATAAATCTATTCACTGAATGGTTGATTTCACTGATCAAATTCATAACAGAATTTAAGATATAATTCACTGAATTCAGTAATACCCGTACATCAAATTGCAGTGACATTTAATCGAACATTTACCGATCAACGCAAATTCATAATGAGGAAGTTCGGAAACCAACTTTTTCCCTCTGAAACACTAAGAGACAAGCTTGTAACCAAAAAATTTTCAAAATTGAGAAACTCATACCTAGCCTTTGTGCTCACATGCTTTATTTGATACATTACTAAGAGTTTCTAAGTTTTGTTGTTGGAGGCTTGGAAAAGTAAAAGTAACAGTTGAAAATTCATACTCAAGAGAACACCGTAGGGATCAGAAAGAGAGAAGCCTTCACAAATTCACATAAGATACAAGCATGCCGAGGTATTTATTCAGGTGAAGAACAAAATGTAGCTTCAAGGAATTCAGTATTTTAGTACATAGTATTAGTAAATCCCCAGCTTAAATAACTGGTTTTTAATGCGCTCAACTCGCTGGTTCAACTCGTCCTCCTTCATTGCCAAACAGGTAATGGAGAAAAGCATCCAATAGCACATCAGTGCCGCCATGATCGTTTTCTCATTGCACGGCGATTTGATAGCCGGTTTGAGAGGAACAAAAGATCCACAGCAGTTGCCCCATTTGAGAGAGGAAAACTTATTGTTCGAAATTGGAGAGGAAGAGCCTTAATTCAGGATGGGTATTTGCCCTTTTTTGGGGAAAAAACTGAACCTTTGAGAATTTGGGAATTTTTTTTACCAAGAATTGAATTATTGGAGGGAGCAAATGTCAGAGAAAGAAAATGACCATTTTGTGGAAAGATATCTTTGCTCATATCTTAACAATATCAAAAAATCTTTTACAAATCTTTTTTTCCTCCTTAACAGAGAGTCTTTAACGCCTGATATAGGTGTTAGTTTATCTCAATTAATATATTGTATTTATTATTTTTAAAAATACACGTGTCGCATATCGGTTAAGTGGAGCAAAAGATAAAACACTAATTGTAGCAGAAGATCTCGTGCGCCAGCTTACAGCCTACATAAGCGCATACGCATTGTAAGTCAAGGCAGAATTATATGCCGTCGTTATGAAAAAAAAAAAAAAAGAAAGTCGGAGTTATGAAAAAAAAAAAGGGTCGGCATTATGCTTATGTTGTAAATTGTCATTAAGCTTTGGTTATAATAAACTACGTGCACCTTTAAAAAGAAATAGAGACGCAAACAATTTCTGCGTAGGTCTTGTTGCTTTTTGATTCTCAAGGCACAAAATTGGGAAAAATGCATTTTTGGTACGTAGGATGAATAGTTGCGATTATGTGGATTAATATTTTTATTTGTAAAATTTTAATCTCAACCGTTAATTTCTTTTAATAAAAATATCACCTTCCCTATATGTGAACAATTATGTGGGATCTATACGTACTATTATAACATAATTGTTGGAAATTAGTTCTGCGATAGTACCCGATTAGCAAACATACTAGTTAATCAAATTTTGCAATATACATATAATGTACAACATAAATGAGAGATTCAAAATGTAAATACCAGAATCATATCGAAACATACCAATTAAGATGTAAATGCCAGCAAGATATATGTTCAATATACCAGTGGAACCATAATGTAAATCTTGTATATTAGTCTTAATATAAGTTCAGTGGAGTGCAAAACCATATAATTACCAGTAATGAACTAGAAAGAGATTCATATGACAACGAAGATGAGAACAATACTATAAGAAATAAATCGAGAGACTTATCATTTGATATCACTACAAAAAATTCATCGAATTCCGACGGGAAGGACTCGTCGGTCTCCCATTGGAAATTCCGACAGAAAAACAATGGAATACTAAGGATGATGACAATGAGGCAGCAGAGATGATGACTGAGGTAAGTGTGTATATGTGCTACTAATATTAATTTATTAAATTCTATATACCTTGTAAAGAAGTTGTACTAAGAAAGTATGCTTATTTGATTTCTATTCTTGATGAAAATGTAAAATAGAAATAAAATAAAAGGTTGTTAAATCTTATAGTCAGTTAAGTGTATATGTGCTAGTAAGAATCATTTCTTATTTCAAAATTTGTCTTCAATATGCTGCTTCAGGTTGGTATTTATTTTTTTCGTAAATGGTAATACATTTCTCTTGTTTAATTGGCAGCTCCTACGTGAATTCAGCCTGATGTTTATGCGCAGATGGGAACAAGTTTTAGCGAGGTTAATTGGAACAACACCGTATGTTTGGACTTAGGTACAAAATTCAACTTAATATTTGTATAAATTCACAAGTGATGGGAGATTTTTTGGCGACCTTCTTTACACTTGGTGATTTTTTAGCGACACACTTTTAAATTTAGGATGCAGTGTACATTAACGAATTAAGGAGACTGATTTGGTATGTTTGTGGGTTTTAAACACATGTTTGTTTTGTTTGATGTAATATTTGATCAGTTTTCGGATGTATTTATTGTGTTGTGCTGTTATATTGATAAATAGGTTTGGTTTGGTTGCAGTTAAAATGAATATTCTCGCCAGTTTTAGCATACAAAAACAACAAAAACCACAAAAAATATTCCTAGAATTCCGACGGAAAACCGGCGGCCGCTCGTCAATTTTCTGTCGGAATTTATCGAAAAAAATATAGACGGGCTACCGACGGGAAATGTCCCGTCAGTAACTTTACCACAGGTTACCGACGATTGTCATTTGATCCAACATTTGGCCAGCTAAAGGGATTCCGATGGCACGTCTCCCCGTCGGAAAGCCATCGGTTACATATTTCCGGCAGGTGTACGACGGACCCAAGCCCGACGGATATCGAAACACAAAAAGTCGTTGGAATATTCCTATGAAATGGCCAGGCAGGATTCCGTCGCAAGCTATTTTTGATGGATAACCGATGGACAAGGCCGTTGGAAAACTTAACTAGACATCATGTCGAGATTCTGTCGGATAGTCCTTGGAATTTATATTTCGACAGAAATCCTACGTCCGTTGCCATCGAAAGTGGAATTCCGACGATGTTTTAACCAACGGGATTACTCCCATCGGAAGTCTGTCGTATATCCGTGGGATTCTATCAAAATCGACGGAATTTTCAGAAATTCGGTCGGTACGCGCCCGTCTGTTTTCGGGCACTTTTTTGTAATGTTGCTAATGACAATTTTGATCATATTTGTAGCGACCACTTAAATATTGGTGGTTAACTTGGTCACAATTGTTGTTATTTATAGCAACCATTTTATTCGTGGTTATAAGTTATGGTTTTGGTTGCAGATCCATTGTCGTCATTTATTATACTATAGTGACCATCTATAACAAGCAAAAATTAGTTGGTCGCAAAAAAAGATATGTAATTGAATTCTAGCAACCAAAAAAGCTTTGGTTTCTATACGTAAATTATATAGTGACTATTTCTAATTTGTCGCTGAAACAAAATTTTCTTATAATGTGGGCTATAATTTTGTGTAATTAGGAGGACGAAACTGTAAATTGAAGGGATAAATTAATAACAATATTAAAATTTATATATAATAATAAAAAATTTAAAAATTTTAGGGGGCCCGATGGCCAGCTCGTGCCCCCTTCGTCTCTTTCTCCGTATGTACTATTTGAGTTTTTAAACAATTCTATTTTGATATCTTTTGATATATCGATTAATGATACTCGAAAAATCCCTAAGTATTAATATATAAATATAATGGCCACTAGTTTGTCAATTATCTCCGATGCATAGTGTTGAGAAATTTGGGCAAAAGCAAAAGCTAGACACGGGTATTCCTTGTCCTTAAAGTTTCTATCACCCCTAACTTTCTGGGAAGTGTGCTAAAGGTTTCATGCGATACACTTTCAGGATATATGTCAGCTTGTGTTTGAGAGTGATTTCATGTACTAGCACTGCACAAGAAATCTGATGAGTGTTGTGTGTATGCTATTCAGCTCATGGATTGCATATATAGAAGATCAGGTGTTACAAAACGGATTAATTTAAAAAGTGTCTGTTAGAGGATTAATTCAGCATCAATGGGTTGTTAGTGGCCCTTGAATTAATTTGTGGCATAATTCTCCTTGACCTTTCAGTTACAATTAGCCACTCAACAGTCAAATTCAAATTCTTGGGCTGATTTAGAGTTAATTCCAAATGAATTTGGCCCAAAAAGATAGGCTCCGGGCTCATAGGCGAGGCTCCAAGCGACGATACGCACGTGCGAAGTACAAAGTGACGATGCACATGCGCGAAGTACAAAGTGCGCCATCAAACGCCACATTCACCCATGCTCGGCCCGTGCCCGTGCCCGAGCCCATCAACCCTCTCTTAAGTGCCATAAATTTAATACTGTATAACCACTTTAATATATAAAGTAGCATCATTTTCAGTATTTCTCCAATGTGGGGCACGAAGAGTCACAGTTTTTTCAAATACCTATTATATGTCTTTGATATTCCCAATGACTCTTCAATTCTCAATATGGGATATTAAAGATACATAATATTCAACAATCCCCCACTTGTTTGGAAAAAACTGCTCTTTTCCCGAAACAGTGATTAAGCATTATTCAAAAATCACGTGCATAATTGAAGGTGTGACGAACATTGAACCTTCCCTTAGTGTAAGAAGCTCAAGATCTCGCCGAAGTTGATGGTGTCCACAGATTGAATCTCAACTCCTTAGTGGCGTGACTAGAGTCACCACAAACACATGTTCTTTCTTGCACAACAAGCGCTCCACTGCTTGGCGCTTATCTAGCCATAAGCCATATCCCATTTCATGAACCTTTAAGAGAGTAAGCCACAACTCTCTATAAGAAGCGGCTTCACTTCTAATTCATATAGTCAAAATGTTTCTCGAGCACTTGTTGCAAATAGTGTAGCATTTTGTTAAGAGCATAGCTCAACCTTATTTGATAGCTCTAACCAACTCATGACTTGTTTTTCCCTTTCAACCTATAATCAGGGGAAATCTAGATTATAGGTAGGGTTAGCATCACTTATGATTCGGGTGGTTTAAGTCCAATATCTCTAGTAGTTAAGGCTACTGAGTCTCTCGTCAGAGGCTTAGTAAAAGGATCAGCCAAATTTTTATTTGACCTCACATAGACAATTGTTATGATACCATCTTGTATCAATTGTCTCACAAATGCGTGTCTAAGACCAAT
>JBBMKE010412621.1:0-11505 GCA_037834125.1 Lippia alba | reverse complement strand
TACTTAGTGTTATTTTTCCAATGTGGGACACAAACACCAATGCACATTTTCCAAACAACCTTTAATATGCCTTTGTGCATTCATTAATCAATTCTCCAACAATTAATTTGTATAAATACACGGCATATTCAACATGTTGGATAGATGATGATCAATTTCTTTTTTATGATGTTAAGATATGATTTTTTTTCAATCTTATTTTCTGAATATTTCACTGTTTTTCTGTTTTGATTTATTGGATAGATGAGGATTTTTTTTCTTTTATGAATGAAGGATTTTAACACCGTTCTTAAGTAACTGCATTAGTTATTTTCTTTAATCAAATCTCAAAAGTGCACACATGTCACTCTAAGTGGAGCAACCGAGCAGGAGATGAAGCATACATTGGAGCAGAAGATCCCGTCCGGAAGTGGTCAATCAAAAATAAGAAAATATGTAATTAATATAAAATCCAGGAAAAACAATTAAGGAAAGAGCAAGAAAGTATTCTATCGGTTGAGGTTTAAACCACAATTTTAAATTCAATAGTATATATTATGATGCACGAGCACGAATACCAATTTAAAGTACTAATTCGGCTACTACTACAACTCTGGACAAACAAGAGTTTCAGGAACATATGGCAAACTCTTTAATCTTAGCGGCTGTTCCTTTTCCTTTTTCCCTTCATACAAGCATCAATAATCCTTTCAAAAGCTTGGATTTCAATGGTAATCTTCTGTAATCATGGCACTGCTTCTTCATGAAAATAATGGAATACTATACAACACTCTGGAAACTCGAATCCTACCTCACAGCGAGGTGCATCTCCCCTGCTTTCAAGAAAAATTGGAGCGATTAACTTCTCTTGGCATAGAGAAATTAAAATTCTTCAAATGCGTCACGATCGATCCATACACCACAAACTCGGAGATACGATCAACCGCTGTCGGCGCCACCCCCAAATCCCATTCGAATTCATCTGCATGCTGTCTGAAGTCCCTTGGACCCTATGCGTGGATTCCGTATCCATAGAAGAAAAGGCAAAGTATGAAATCCTTAGAAAATCGATCAGTTTCAAGTCAATGAGGAAACCTATACGGAGTTTCAATCCGCAGGAATTTAAGACGGGTGCATACGAAACCATGGCGAAGGAGCTCGAGCATTGGCCTCTGGGGGCCAAAGGATGCCGCGAAATGATTGAGTTCGCGTGGAAAAAGGTGTGCGATGTGGCCGAACTTGTCCCGGCGAACCACAACACGCTTCATCTTTGCTTCCACACGGCCCTCACGCATCACCACTTGTACAAAGAAATCAAAACTTTATCTGAAATTTGTCCGATTTGTCTAGGAAAGTATTTGGACGTTACGTACTCTGAGGTGAAATATTTACCATGTTCGCATGTATTCCATCGCCATTGCATCAACAAATGGCTCGAAAAATGTAGCTCTAGCTCCATAAATCGCCATTGCCCCGTGTGTCGTGCGTCAATAGATTAGGAGGATGAGGCATGTAGTTTAATGTTGGTTTTTACAGTTTGCTCTATGTGGAACTCTCTACCAAGGGTTCGAAGCCATGTAATTGAGTCATGTTATTCAATAATATATTTTTTGACAGCGTTAGTTCGATAATATTGGAGTCGCTCCTGTTAGCTAGCAGGTATAAGATAATATCAGTACTATGGGTTGGGTTCGACCAAACTAATTCGTGGTTAAAATTTTTCCTAAAATTAATAAGAAATATATATCATCCCTTAATAATGCTTTGGTAAAGAGTTTCAATTTTGACTGGAGAAACCCAGTGGCGTTTTTTCTAAGTGGACCAGTCATTGGTCATAGTTCTTGGAACAATTTTGGTACTGTGAGGGTGTTTAGTAAGGGAGTCCAACTGCTGAGCAATTCAAACCTTTGTAAAGTCAATTGTCCAAGAATTAAGATTAATACCTATGGCAAAGCAAAAAAATAAGGTTTTCCATGTGTCCAATGGCTAATCATTCATGGGATCAAGTGGGATTAAACTAATGCCGTGGGCAGGTGCAAGGAATATGTATAGAGTGACACTGTTATCTTTATATTGTCTCATGGGAAGAATGTCCAAATATATATGTATATCTCCTATATCTCATTACGCATTCAAGCTCGATTGGATCAATTCCTTATGCCCATGGTATTTGCATATATAGAGATTTAAATACGAAACTCCTAATTAAACCGGCATAGTGACAAACTTTTCAACTACACTATTTGATTCATTAGTTAATTTTGTAAGATGGTTCTAAAGTATGGTTCGAGACAGTAAATTGCAAAACAAGTATCGTTTGGTGGACGTTATATACGAGAAAACAAATTTAGATTCAATTTATGAAATAATTTATTTGATTTCATTTTTTTTAGTTTTAACACACAATTTAACTGGGATTCGAACTTGATCATTACCCTAGAGAATGAACTTATTAATCACTTGGATCAGTCTGGTTGACGTTTGATTTCATTAATTATGCATGTTCTTGATTTTTTTTCCTTCAATTCTAGATGTTATTTTTGTGTTGGACCAAATGTAAGCCATTTTGTTAGCTATTCCTTTTTACATAAAATTTTGAATATTGAGGTGAGAGGAAAGTGGAAGGTGAGTATTGCAAGAGCTAACCAGTTAAAAATTCGTAAAAGCTATGTTTTAAAATCTGAACCGAATGTCGAACCGAGAAGTCTTATTGGTTATTGATTCGACCGGATCGACTACCGGTCGAACCGGTATGACGTCATAATTATATTTTATAATATTACAAATATGAATTAAAAATAATTAAATGAGGTAAATTATATATGAAAGATATATAATTAAATGAGGTATTATCACCCGCCTACCCGATGGATGTATACCACCATGAATTGTGAGTTTGTTGAAATCAATTCTTGTTTCCTCCCCACCTAGCGATTGGGGGGAGACAAGATAGCAGGACCCACTGAGTGAGGTGTCAATACCCTCTTGGTCAGACATAGTCCTACCAGAACAAGTAGGCAGGACCACCAAGCCATCACCCTCTATGGTACAGCCTGATACTTCTTCCACGGAGCCTTTTAGCTCGATGAATAATCCTGAGGTACGTGATAGTAGTAATGACAGTATTTCTCTGATTCCTTATTATCCTAATAGTGCAGAGAGCTACCAGGAACAAAGAGAGTGAGATACAAGATATGGTGGAAGAAATAGAGAGGTACGTGTTACCTTCGAGAGAAAATAAGAGAGTCCTATTGAAACACTGATGAACCATAACATACGACAGAACTTCGAAATACCCTCTAGCTAACCTAGCCAAGGGAGCTTATCTGTGCAAGCTTGTGCATATACTATAGCACTCCATCCGAGAGGATCCCGAATAACTTAGAAGAGGCTCTAGTAGATGAGAAATGGGTTCAGACGATGGAAACTGAAAATGGAGGCACTTGAGAAGAACAATACATGGAAAAGTGCATTCTTCCTCCAGAAAAAAATGTGGTAGGATGTCGATGGGTTTATACAGTAAAACACCGAGCACATGGAATTATTAAGAGATACAAAGTAAGGTTGGTGGCTAAAGGGTTATAATTGTCATTTTAATTTTTTTAAGATAAGCTTTTTTAAAATTTAAAAAAAAACACATACAAAAACTGTCAGAGACATTTAGGTATTTCCACATTTTTCGTCGGAACCTCAAGTGGACCTCAACTTTATGGACTATATTGTAAAATTCAGAAGAATAGGGATCAACTTGTTATTAGACCAAACCTCAAGGATCTGTATATAATTCACCCTAAAGGAATATATAAAGGATGAATATATTATGAAAAAAATAAAACAATGAAAATATGATAGCGATTCAATTGAAAGAAATCCATTTAACCTGTTTAACATGACTGAATTACTCAAATTAGATATACCATAAAAGAAAAAATAGAAGCTACATAAGCTAGAAGCTCATAAGCGGAATGATTTAATCGTAATACCATATTATAACAATTTGATCTACATTTTTTGTATAATGTAGTATTACAACAATTCGATCTACATTTTTTATATAATCTTGTTTTTGGAGGTGTTGGTTTTCTTTTAAATAAATGATGTTGAAAGATGAAGGCTTATATTGATTCATAAAAAGGAATGTATTCATATCTGTGTGATTATGAAGCTTTATAGATGTGAGGGAGTGGTTATGAAACTTTATAAACTTGAGTGATATATGATATACATGAATTTTTTTTCCATCAAAAAATTCTACCCCCAATCTGTCAAATTGGTTTAACGAGGGAGTGAGAGACAAATCAAATATACTTGGCTTTTTAATTGGTTGTGTTTAATTAAACTAAACTTAAGCATATGTTTAAATTCAAATTATTCTAATTAATAGACTCTGAGAAAAAAATGTGGAGAGTCATGTTGATATTTGATTTGAAATAAACTTTAGTATTGGGATAAACACATACTTTCTTCGATTTTTTCTGATTTTTTATTGATTTTTTATTGATTTTTTTTGGAGATATTTCTTCCACCTTTAATTTTTTGATTTTTTTCCAGAGATAGAGATATTTCTTTGTGATTTGTTTAGAAGAGTAATTAACATTCTGCTAAACTTTTATATAGCTAGGGTTGAAATTTTGCAGGATTTAGGAGGGGTTAGTGATGTGCTTTGTGAAGATTTGTTTAGAAGAGAGAATTTGGAGTTGAACTTATGTTATATTTCATATAGATGTGTGTAGGGAGGGGTAGGTAATGTGCTTTGCTGAGAATTTGGAGTTGAACTTATATTATCTTTCATATAGTTGTGTGTAAGGAGGGGTATGTAATGTGATTTATTGAAGATCTGTTTAGAAGAGGGAATTTGGAGTTGAACTTATGTTATCTTTCATATAACTGTGTGTAGGGAGGGGGTAGGTACTGTGCTTTGTTGAGAATTTGGAGTTGAACTTATGTTATCTTACATATAGTTGTGTGTAGGAAGGGGTAGGTAATGTGCTTTGCTGATGATCTGTTTAGAAGTGGTAATAAGAGTTCAAAATCTGTTAAGTGTAGCTGTGTAAAATTTTATTACGAGTTGAAATTTTGTATAACTTTTATTTCTTAAATTTCAGATCAAGAATAAGAATGTTGCAGCCTATTAAAGTTGAGGAGCAGGAGAATGAGAATGTGATTATAAGACGTTGCATCTTGTGCAACAAAAGTTTTGATATGATGGACGGGAGGCACCGAAGCAAGATGCGCTTCGAGTGCCGTTTCTGCAAATCCGTCTATAACAATTCCCCCGAGCTTGCAGGCCCATGAGTGCAGGCCTTTTTAAGACCTGTATGGTTTTTCACGCACTGAACTTGGCCACTCAGGTTTTCCTTTTTGTTCTATGGCTTCAACCTTTGTTTTCCTTTCTGTTAGATCCTTATTATCCTTTTCATTTTTTGTAACCCCCCAAATCTTGTAAAAGTACCATAATGCTCTTAATAAATTGAAGAAGAAAACATATATTCATTGTTTTCATCCTGCGTCGACTCATCGACCCTGACTCATTTCCGGCGACTGTTTTCCCACCGGCCTTTCAAAATACCCCTTTTCGGCGATTCTTTTCCGAAACGCCTTTCCGACTTTCTAAACGTTCTTTTATAATTTCTCGAATTATTTTTCTTTAACTCGATAAACATACCTTTCAATAACTAATAAAATTAAAATTTATTCTGTAAACTTAATAGATTGTGATGCATTCTCTGATGGGGCGCTTGAATTAAATGAAAAGTTGTCTGCATTCTTTTCCGTAGTTTGACAAGCCAAGACGAAGGTATGCGACAGTAGGTTTCCAGTGCAATCCCCTTTATTAATTCGTTGAAATTTTGCAAAATTATCATTCCCATTTCATCTCCTCCAAGAGTACCCTACATCTTCTTCTTCTTCTTCATCATCTTCTTCTTCATCATCATCTTCTTCTTCTTCTTCCATTTGATCTTCTCTTTCTGCAAAAACTGTATGTCATGAATCCCCCACCAATACCCATTGAGGACGAGGTCGAAGAGTACATGGTTGCGCGTCTTCGACTATATGCCGCAGACAAACGAATCGAGTAGTTAGAAGTCTTCGAGAGAGGCCTGATTGATGTGTAGTTTGATTTGACTCAGCATTTCCAACAAAGATACTGACCCCGAGATGTTGTAGAAGTGGTGAAAGAACTGCGGCAAATTTTTTACGCATATTTAACCCATCACTGGACAAAGTCCCATTTCAATTACACATATTTAACCCTTCACTGGACAAAGTCTCATTTCAACTACGCAATTTAACCCTTTAACTGGACAAAGTCCCATTTCAATTACGCATATTTAACCCTAGACCAAACAAAGACCCATTTTAATTACGCATTAAACTTGGTTAACGTCACAAAGTCTCATTTCAATTACACATTAATCTTATTTAACTGGACAAAGTCCCATTTCAATTACGCATATTTAACCTTTCATTGGACAAAGTCCCATTTCAACTATGCATACTTAACCCTTCACTAGACAAAGTCTTATTTCAATTACGCATATTTAACTTCTTTAACTGGATAAAGTCCCATTTGAGTTACGCATATTTAACCCTTTAACTAGAAAAAGTCTCATTTCAATTACGCATATTTAACCCTTCACTGGACAAAGTCCCATTTCAATCATGCATATTTAACCCTACAATGAACAAAGTCTCATTTCAATTATGCATTAAATTTGTTTAACTTCACAAGTCTCGTTTCAATTACGCATTAAACTTGTTTAACTACACAAAGTCCCATTTCAACTGCGCAATAATCTTGTTTAACTAGACAAAGTCCCATTTCAATTACGCATATTTAACCCTTTAACTGGACAAAGTCCCATTTCAATTACGAATATTTAACCCTTCAATGGACAAAGTCCTATTTCAATTATGCATATTTAACCCTACACTCAAAAATTCCATTTCAATTATGCATATTTAACCCTTCACTGGACAAAGTCATATTTCAATTACTCATATTTAACCCTACACTCAACAAAGTCCTATTTCAATTACGCATTAAACTTATTTAACTGAACAAAGTCTCATTTCAATTACACATTAAACTTGTTTAATTGCACAAAGTCCCAATTCAATTACGCATTAATCTTGTTTAACTAGACAAAGTTCCATTTCAATTACGCATGTTTAACCCTTTAACTGGACAAAGTCTCATTTCAATTACAGATATTTAACCCTTCAATGAACAAAGTCCCATTAAATTACACATATTTAACCTTCACTCAACAAAGTCTGCTTTCAACTACACATATTTAACCATTCATTGGACAAAGTCTCATTTCAATTACGCATATTTAACCCTACACTCAACGAAGTCTGCTTTCAACTACGCATATTTAACCCTTTAGGCCTTCACTCAAAAAATTGAGAAAACATCATCAAGCAATTTATTAACGTATTTTCAAACAAACAGAAACAATCACAAAAGGGAGTGTATACGATTACAACAACAAATAAAATATGTCTTAAGAAAAAGTGAATAAAATCAAATCAACCCTCAACTCCAAAAAAGGCAGTAGATCTGCTCAATCCTCAACTTCAGAACAAATAGTAGCCAAGCATGAACCATAGCCGTAGAGGTTATATCTTCTCTTCCTGACACATAATGAGATTACTGATCAGGATTATTATAATGTTAGAATAAATTAAAAATCTCATACCTTCTCTTCGATGTCTGCTTCCCACCTAAATAGGCAAGAGGTCGAATCGCCCTCATCTCAACAATGTTGACTTTAGCAAATTGTACCACAAACTAACCCACAAACCTTTTTTATGGGGTGCGACGTATTGCACCACGCAAGCATTAGAGTTGAAGTCTGACCACTCTTCACCAAGTTGCGCGTGAATCTCCTCCACCGACGCGCTCCTTTGAATTGAAAATACAGTAATTTTGCCGTTAAACCAGCAACTTTCTAGTATTTTCTTGTCTTGAGTTTCATCACCAATCAACGCCATCTTCAGAGTACCAATTTGAACTCTTAGTTGCAGAGGATCGACAATTTCATTCAATACAAATTTTCAGTGAAATATATTGTCTAATTAACATAATTAACATTCAGTTAACGCTAGAAAACATAAAATTAACATTCATACACAGAGAATACCTTAGAGCAGCACAGGAAATAGGGCACGACGACTAAATTGACTAAATCGATTCTCGTTGTTGCCGCTTATTGATGTCTGGCTGCCTATGTCTGGTTGTCTTTGTTGCCGTTGTCGCCACCTTCTTTATCCTGCAGTCGTTGCCGTTAGCTCTCGTTGCCGATGAATGAAAATGTGGTTGCAGCGAGGGAATAAATCTATTCAGCGAGGGAAGGAAAAAAAAAGAAAAAAAAAAGCAAAATAGACTTTTCAGGGTTATGGGGGGTTAAGGAAAAATAAGTTCTATATTGGTAACCAAAAATATATATTTTTCAACCCCATGGGGTTGGCCAAGTGGAACATGACAGGGTTTAATCCTGACAAGGTCGCAAGTTCAAACTCCCCTTGTCTCCATGGAGTGAGGTATATATAAGAACTTCTGTAGGTGCTCACTAAGCCTGGAGGCATCCCCTGCATTGGACTGGGGCGTCATCCTCTCATCCTAAGTTTCCTTAACCAAAACAAAAACTTACATTTTTCAAAGTAGGGGGTTTAGGTAAAATATAGGGGGTTTAGTAAAAAAATTTACCGTTTTTGGTCATCTTTAATAATTACCCCATCTTTTATTTCCATATGAGATAAATTAAATTAATTAAGGTTAAGAATAATTGAGTTTAATAATTATTTTAATTTAAAAGTAATTTTTCACTTGGCGCTTTTTTATTTGCGAGCTCGACCGAGCCAGGTTTGAGGTAGAATTTCCTACAATTTACACATCAAAAGGGAAAGGCGTATTTAAGAAACAAAAGAGTCGCATTTGTTATTTATGAAAATTGGAAATGATTATTTCATTCTTAAAATTTTAGTTTCGTATTATTTTTGTTGTTAATGTTATAAAAGTGAAATTTGACGCCTTTAACTTAATAGTTCGTTTCAATTAATTCTGGCAGATCAAATTTCGGTGAATCTTAGTCATTAAAATTTTAATATATCACTTTCATTTTCAATATGGGGCAATTACATTTAGGTCCCCTAAGGTTTGCCTTAATTACAAATTAGTCCCTCTTATTTTGAAAATTACATATTAATCCCTAAAAATACTATTTCAATTGAGGTCTTTGGACGTTGTTAGGGTTCCGTTAATTTTGACATTTGAATTTCGAAAAATATTACAAAAAAAATCCCTGAACTATAAATTTTCTTACCAAACAACCCTTTAACTAAATCTCATCAATAATGTAGTCCTGTCAAAATTAACGGAACTCTAACGGCGTTAATGTATAATTTCCGAAACAAGAGGTTCTAATTTGTAATTAGGGCAAACCTCAGGAGACGAAAATGTAATTCGTCCTTTCAATATTCAAAAATTAGCATTCAAGTCTTTTAAACCAAAATTAATACCAATATGGTATGATATTAAGATCATACTTGGCTTTGTGTTGTACGAACGAGACAAATGATTGGCTTTTTGAGAGACAATACTCAAAATAATTTCCGACCGAAGTGGTGAGTTCGTTTTTGTTTATAAAGCCCCTAGGGACCCTTTATCCTCTTGGTTCTTATCCATGCCGATAGATTGTTAAGCGTATTTTTTACAGATAAATAACCCATTCAAATTTTACTTTCTTTGGGAATGATATTTGATTATTTAGCCCATTTTGTAGGGGCCTTTACTTTAATGCGATATTTCATACCATGTTAAAGGAATTTATCCTATTGGCCCTTCAATTGCCAGAGCATTATATGTAATATTTTCACTCCATATTCAGAACACCTCGTCCAATGGTCCATACATTTGATGAAATTTCTTTTGTCATAAGTCGACCCTTGTCTTTTAAACAAGACAGATTACAAATTGATAATGTTCCAGCGGAAATAACAACAAAAGTCTAGAGATAACATTGAAATAGCTTCAGGATGCAATACAATAGGAATACTAAAACAAATACCCGTAGCATGGAAAGAAATGTACTAAAACGGTAGGCAGAATTTGGCACGAGAGCAACCGGCATTGCTCGCAGTGGAAGCATGAGTGCGAGCCATCTTGGACGATATGACAATCACGTCTCTTGCAAGGGCTAGTTCTCTTCCCTGTGACTAGGTTGAGCTCATGCAATCCGCGGGGCTGGAGACTTCGTCAATGCGGCGTTTTCTTGTTGCCCTTCCGAACTTTCTCATACCAAATGCGCTTTTCCTCCTCCATTGTATAAAAGTTCCAAAAAAGAATAGTTCCGGAAGTGCGAAATAATTACTGTAACATTGACAATGGAAATGTAAGAGAGTGCATAGCTTTGAAGGTGATCATTGTCTGGAATAATTTTTAAGTGATGCATACTAATGTCAGCTAGTAGTTCGTTAATGTTGGCAAACACCGCCCGTTAGGTCGGATCAATTCAAATGCGCATGGAGGTTTGGGTGGGAGCATCGACTTCATAGCAGGATCGTGGGCATCGTTCGGTCCGAAAATTGCATTTAGCTCATGCCACATTCTTTCGACTCCAACCTTGGGGTACGCAATAGCAAGATCGAATGACTGCACGAACTCAGATTCAAATGTAAGAAGCTCTTTACTTTGATTGGTTGCTATTCATCCACAATGGTTAATTTTGTGAAAATTTTTGGCTATTTTAACTAGGGGATATTTTACTTTCATAGTTTAAGTTGTTGGCTAAATAGCCCAATTATTTATTTCTTTACTTTTCAATTTTTGAAATCAATGGCAGTGCGGATAATTGACAAGTATACCCTTGTCTTGATAACCGTGCCACCCCTTTTCTTCCTGCTGAAATGGTAGTGGGAAATTTTGAAAATAAGGTGGGAGTTTTGCCTCAGTAAGTGTATGAGTTTGATGGCATATTTCGTAAATAATAAAAGAAGACAAGGGGCTAAAACGTAAAAATGATTAAATCATCCGTACAAGGCTAAATAGCAATGGCATTTTTGAGTGGCTAAAATGCAAGCCACTTTCTTGCTTTTTCCAGGGGCTCTGGAAAATGGCTTATTGCCACATTCAAAGTAAAGATAAGATATTAGGGGTTTATATAGCATATGCTCATATTTTGATCAAGTTATACAATAGGTTTGGCATTACGTCAAAATGCTCAATCCATGTGAGATTAGATGCTTTCACGCTCATCTTCTCCAGTTCATAGACAATGCCATCGTGCTCCATTATGCCCTTCCAGGTGTAGTAGCAGATGTTAGCTAGCTTGAATCGACATGAATGACTTCAAACTCGGACACATGGTCCGAGTACCAGTACATATTCGTAAGGATGCCGTCAAAGATCTCGTCGTCTCCGAAGTTGAGGCTCTCCTTGCCTTATCCCCTTGCGGGGTGGACCCTTTCACTCTATTTTATTATATACGCTTAGCGAAAAGAATGTTTTTTGATACACCT
>JBBMKE010412604.1:0-11506 GCA_037834125.1 Lippia alba | reverse complement strand
CTCTCCCCTAACTTGAACCGCGACCATGATAACGAGACAGAGACCTACCAGTGCTGTGATCGCGAGAAGGAGATCTACTAGAATGAGAGTAATTTGATGGAGCGCGAGATCCAAAAAATGATGAAGCATTACGAGCAGCGAATGCCATCAGAGCAACATATGAACTTGCCCCCAATCCATGCTGACGTTCCTCTTGAGTAACAAGGGAAAACACTTTACTAATTGACGACAAAGGATCAAGCATCAATACCTAACTGTGAATTTGAGAGTGGGAGTCATTGAGACCCATGAGGAACGCCATGACATATTCGGACTGATAGAAAGTACATAAATCTCGAACTCCATTGCAAGTACATTGATTGCACGTACATGCAGGCCTGTAATTGGAAAGTTCTTCCCAAAGAGCTTTGAGCTTGGTGAAGTATGTATTGACAGAGTCAGAATCCTGACGAGTGGAAAACAAAGCATGGAGCAACTGGAAGATCCTCGGACCGTTTGACCGTTGGAAGCGATCCTTGAGATCAAGCCAAATTTCCCTCGCCGAATCAAAAAATGGGATGCTCGCCACAATCTCCAGTGAAACGGAGTGAATTATCCAGGAAATAACAACATGATTGTTGCGGATCCAAGCTTGCCGACGAGCAACAGACTTTGTAATCGCCCGCGCCGTGAGAGAACCGTCGACGAATCCATGCATGGATCTACTCCAAGTGTGGTAATTTTCGCTGGTCAGAGGCTGGGAAACCAGGAATGAATTCAGATGCTCAGAATGAGGAAGAAAAATCGAATCATCCGACATATCGCCGATGAAGAAGAGGCATTGGAGGCCATAGAAAATTGTGTGAAATCTATGCAAACATCCAGTATGAATGAAGCAAAATATGGCCGAAAACCGCCGCCGGAAAAGAGAAAATCGCCTGAAAAAACTCAAAAGCAAAAACAGAGAAACATGATTTCTACTGATACCATATTAAATTTGATGAATAATGAGTTTGGCCTTACTCACCCTCAAAGCTAGCTATTGAGGGGAGGGTTGCCATGCTATTATATATTGAACACCACATCATCATTTAATCGATGTGGGACATTTAACATATTAAATTTGATGAATGAGCTTGGCCTTACTCACCCCCAAAAGCTAGCTGTTGAGGGGAGGGTTGCCAAACCATTATATATTGAACACCACATCATCAGTTAATCGATGTGGGACATTTAACACACTCTCTTGCTCTTCCCACCATTATTGTATCCTATTCAATGATAATGATTGACATTTGTAATTGCATTGTACAATAAAGAAAAAAACTTCTCATATTTGCCATATAATAATGATATTTCATATCCAATGTTGATGATTCTATTTTTTCCATCAAACTATATATAAGGATCCACCATCATCAACCACAAGCTGAAATCGCACTGACAAAATTATATACAAAGTTAAACAAAAAAATCTGATCATGGAAAATAATTATACATCCAAGTTACTTACTCTTAATTCACTAAAATCGAAACAAACAAAAGTGGGTGATGGTAATTCGACAAGGTAATAGCGAAACTGCGAAGCAGGATTCTAAAATCATAAGAAAGCTCATATTCATGGATGATTAGATACTTTTTTCATCTAAGGTATGTATTTGTTTGAAACAAATATGAGCTTCATGGCAAGTCAAGGAAGCTAGCTCAACCTTATGTCTTCTTATTCCTATAATATTTATATGTACAATAAACATGAGGGAGAACGCCAGTAGCGCAAATACAGAAGCAGAAAGCTTTATATCTTCGAACACCATTCACTCAGAGGGTGATTGGCTGAGCTAATTATAACTTAAAAACAACTTATAACTTATCTAGGAGCTTATTAAGACTCATGAAGTGTTTTGACATGTTAACACATTCCTTTCATTTTGCATATATTTATAACGCAATTGACATTACCAACATCTTATACGCTCTTGGAACTCATCTTATTTTTATCCAAACATTTTGAGAGCTACTTTTTCTCTTATAAGCTCCCCCCTACAAGACGTCACAATACATATATTATTTACACCTTACTTCCTCTATAATATTTACTTATCATATTGATAGCCACCTTTAATTATATTCGTTTTATTTCATTTTCATCACATTTTGAAAATTCCATATGCCACCATTTGCGAATAGGATCATTTAGAATTTTTTATTTTTTCATTTTACTAGAATAACATTTATATATTATACAGATGAAAAGAGTATTTAAAGTGACCAATATATTATTATTATTATTATTATTATTATTATTATTTTATATTTTTTAAAGGTAATATAATAATATAAATCTTACTATCAAAGAAATCTACTTCGAAAATTAAATATATAAATCTAAACTTTATTAATCGATAGAACAACATAGCATGAATAATTTCGCAGGTCTCAAATTCATTTGAAACGGACAATCAACATACGCTAACATTTATTTATATTTTACTTTGCACGAAAATAAATAATTATTACAAAGGATAGTGAAAAATATTTATTCAATATGTTCAATGTTATATTAACATGGAACGGGAATATATAACAATAATTATATTCACTGATATGGGGAAGCACTACGAAAATGATCTAATTTCCAATAAAATTTATATAATGAAGAATCCAACAGTGAAGAAAATAAATAAAAATGACCTTAAATGGAAAATCCGAAAATTAAATTGGTTCTTCAAGCAGCAACAATTGCCTAGGAAGCCAACAAAAAGCTCATCTACAAATAGATCACCTGCAAGTCTATAGAATTTAATGAAATCACGATCAATTTTGAGAAAATCAATTGATCGGTAATTTTATATTAACTTTAATTATTAAAGAATTTTAATTTTTTCTTAAAGATTATGAAAAAATATATCTAACACAGGAATATTACAAATTTAATTGGATTTGTGAAGAAAGTTAAACTAACATTTCAATTTTGGAGAAGTGACGAAAGTTCATGCTACGAAATGACAAAAGTTCATGCTATGAAAAAGAAGTGATAATTATGATCGATGAATAAGGAAATAACTAAACATTTACAATTTATAATACAATTATTATTGATTCAAATTTTTTATTTTGTTGAATATTGATATTATCGCAATTAATTTTTGGGATGACCTAGCAATGGCAGAATGACGATGGTTACAAAAATTGGAAAGTAAGAGAGCCATTATGTGAATCTCAAGGTTAACGAAGCAAATATATCGCGCTATGATATAAAAACACACACACAGAAACAAGAAAAACACGTAACGAATATATTTTATACAGAAAATGAATCAAGTAATAAACACAAATACTTTACAATGTGAGCTACAGTTAAAGGAAACTTCTACCACTGCGATATTCTTCAATCCAACTTATGCCTATGGAGACAAGCTCAATACATTTTGAGTTTAACTTCTTTTAATTTCATAAATAAATAGATAGTACAAAATGATTTTAATAATCTAATATTATTAAAATTACAAAAAAAAAGTTTTAATAATTCTACCCATGTGAAGAAACAAATTAAAATAAAGGAATTATGGATGGCCAAGAAAATAAACAGCACCACCAAGCAATCCCGGAAGCAATTAATAAACGTCCAAATTTACAAGGTGTAATTTAGACAAAAAATTATAAACGTAGCAGATGACAATGACGAGCAACAATCACACTATTTGAAGAAGTTGCTGAGGCATACATCTGATGTCCGGTAATTTAATAAATGAAAGCAATGAGCGAGGTAAGAGAAACAATCAAATTGCAAATTAGAAAAGGCAACAAAAAGTTAGGTGTAAAATTTGCAGAATCAATAATTATCACTTCATTACAAGACTTTGTAGGCAGCAACAACAAGAGAGTCAATACAAATTCCTTTTCAAGCTGGATAAATGAAAAAATACGAAATGAGATTTTATTCATCATAAGAAGCTTTTGAAGATGTAACAAAAATGACAGGAACAATGGAAAATACTACGAAGAAATTGGAAGTACAAAAAAGAAGAAAAAAGAACAAATAACAAGAACAAGGCAAAGGAAACAAAGTAAGAGGAGGTAAGAATGCAAAGTGAGGTAATAATAAGCATACATAAAACTAAACCAAAAGCAAGGAGAGGCGAAGAAAGAACAGACCAAACAAACAAGATAACATATATTATTAGAGAAGAAACAGGCAATAAACTCACTAAGGGGATACAAATACTAGATGAGGATGAAAAGTTGGAAGGAATTATAAAAGTCGGACAACATTTTTCAAAAAAAAAAAAATTAAACAAAAACAAGGAGAAGCATGACAAAACAAAGTTGTTGAAAAGAATAAAGAAAGAAAAGGATAAAGGAATTCTCTTGAACAGTGAAAAATAACAATAAGAAGTGTGTGCTTTAATTTACAATATTCAAATCTAACACTTACTTTAGAAGAAAATAAGAAATTATACTATCTCCAGTTCCAAGAAGATGAATTGAAAACTAAACTTCGAAATAAAATAAAAAAAAAAGATACTATCTACAATTGCATGCAAACGGAAAATGTACTATAATCTTTCGAGATTTAAAGCAAAGTATAAATAATTGATATAATTATAATTATAAAAAATACAGATATGCGACACTACATCTATACTATATTAAAAGAAACAAAAGCTTACAACATAAAATAAAATAAAATTATATTACACGTACAACGCACATGCACCCTCCTAGTTTTGAAAAAGTCCCATCCCCCAACTAACGAGGGAAATTTGAGCAGTGTTAAATGACTTTATGGGTGGATTTAATATCATATTTCATTTCGTCATGGTCAAAAGATGGATTGTTTGAATTCCAGGTCAATTAATACTGAAGTTGAACTACATTGCTGATATCTATATTCAGTTTAATGGTTTATATGTTGCTGATAAGGAGAAAATTGGAGCCTTAAATGAGATTCTTATTTAACCAATTTTTAGATTTATTTGATGACAAATAGTGAGACTTCTATGATATAGCTCTAATTTATGACGTTTAAATTTTAGATAAATACAATAAACAAAAATTTTAAGTAAACATTAAATATTTTAAAATAATTATTATTTTGTATTTACATAATAAAATAAAATTTATTGAGGCTATCGGCTATCCAAGTCGCGTATAGGCTTTATATATATATATATATAGATTAGGGGCGGCTGTTGAGTATTTACTGCACCAGAAAGCCATTAATGTTGAGTATTAGGTACATTTTGTCATTTTGTGTATTCCTCTCTGTTCTTTCCTGTAAGACATAATATCATGTTTTTCTTGCACACATTTCTGAAGAAGTTTTTCTCTTTTGCGGCACTGGCATATATTGTATCATTTTCTTGTAGCGAAAAAGGAGCGGTATGTCGAGAAATTATGATAACTGGGAGAGGCTGGTTGCTGCCGTGCTGGATAGGGAGGAGCTCCGCCGTCTGGCGCTTCTCTCGTCGAGGGAGACCAGCTTCGACAGCTGCTCTTCCACTAGTTTCAATGTTTCACCTTATAATTCTCGTTTCATTAGTCTACTCAACGACGTTCCTGGTTCGCTGACTGATCGAATGATAAAGGCCGCTGGGAACGCCACAATGTTCAAGCAACAATGTTTGGCAATCAAATCCAAGGTTGAGAAACTTGCGGGAATGCTCAGACAGGCGGCGAGCGCAAGTAACAGCTTGTATGACCGACCCACACGCCGCATCATATCCGACACGGAGCTGGTCTTGGAGAAGGCACTGGAACTGGTGATGAAGTGCAACCGCCATGGCGTGAAGCGCGTTTTTAGTAACATCCCCCCTGACACCTTTAAAAAGGTGTCCTCCCTTCTTGACAACTCCATCGATGACGTATTGTGGCTGATCTACATCTTCGATTCTGAAGCCGATGCCGAACTGAGATTCCCCCAAATCACCGTCAATGAGCCAATACTCTGTCTCGTGTGGGAGCAGATTACCACTTTGTACATGGGGTCTATGGAAGATCGATCTGATGCAGCTGCATCTCTGGCATCTTTGGCTCGTGGGAGTGATCAGCATGGGAAATTGATTGTTGAGGAAGGTGGGGTTGGTCCTTTATTGAAATTGGTGGAGGAAGGGAATTTAAAGGGGCAGGAGAATGCGATTAAGGCGATTGGATGGCTTGTAAAGAACCCAGAAAATGGGCAGCATATGATTGACGCCATTGCTCCCCAGGTGTTTGTAAAAATGCTCAAAGAAGGTCCTACGAAGGTGCAGGCAGACGTGGCCTGGGCTGTGTCCGAGCTTGCTATGCATTACCCTGAGTGCCAAAATCTTTTTGCTCAGCACGACATCGTTGCTATTCTTGTTGGTCACCTAGCCTTCGAGACTGTGTATCAAGTGTCTACAAGTAATAAAGCATGGGAAATGGAGTACCCTATAACAAAAGTGCGTATGAAAGAGATGGTTGCTAAAGCCCTTTGGCAACTTGCCAAGGGCAACTCTGCTGTTTGCATAAGCATCACTGAGTCATGTGCAATACCATGCTTCGCTGTTCTCTCCGAGGATCGAGTTGTATACTATTGTTCAATGGTTTTGTCCGAGATCATAGCAATGGCGGAGAAAATTCCTAAACTGAGATTAGCATTCAACCCAAATTCCCCCAACTGCAAAGCGTTGGTTAGTCAACTTCATAGGGTCCCAGAGATGGTTTTTGATTCAGAACTCGTGATTCCCTGTATCAAGATTGTTGGGCATTTTGCTACAACCTTGGAAGAAACTGAGAAAAGTATGATGATAAGACCTCTAATGAAATCAATGCGAGGTAAAATGAAGGTTTCTAAGGAAGCTTGCATCGTGCTTAGTAAGTTGTGCTCGGCCAACTACCCTGCCCAGAACCATTATAAGGAAATTACAGATGCTGGAGGGGTTCATTGCATCCTCCACCAAGTGTACTTTGGAGGGGACAACGTGCAACCTTATGCTTTGTTCTTGCTTTGCTACATTTCCATAAATATGCCTGATATCGGACAATATGCTCAAGAAGAAGTACTTAATGTGTTGAAAAGGGTATCAGGACAACCATCTTCGATCCAAGGTGCAGATTGGGAGAAATTGTTACCAGAGGCCATACACAAGCTGGAGACACATCTGAATAAATCATGACCCAATTCTATTTAATAATAGTTTTCAATCTAACAGAAATAGGATTTGGGCACAAATAATTCCGCATAATGTATACCTGTTGAAGTGAATACATGAAGTACTCAATTATATGTAGATGTTTATATTAACCTTAAGAACGTGCTTACTTTGTCGATCTAGTTGAGATGAAATAGATGAGTAATGATATTAACGGCGGGATGTGCTGGTGAATTGTGCTTTGATCCATTAAAGTGAATTGAATTTTACATATGAGGTGTTGATGCTGCAGCATGATTCTGCTGCTGAATTTTGTTGGATAAATTGTATTTATTTGTTTAAGATTTCAAGTATGTTTTTTTGAGAAGATGAACCTTAAAAACTCAGATTTACCTAGGCGGAATTAATCCAAAGTGTCCGAATTCCTTTCACCAACCATGTTGTAATTAGGTGAGAGAAAATTGTATTTTCCGTCTCATAGTAGAGAGATTGCTCTTTTTTTTTCAATAACTCGAACATATAATTTGTCGTTATTAATTTAATTTATTATTTTATTTATTATACTGGTTTGAATTATTATTAAAGTCATATTACAGATGTGAGCATGGATGTGTATCTCGTCCATCAGACCTACACGGGGAGTCCAGCGGATGCCTTTTAGTGAAAGGGAACTTTCAAACATTGAGTTATCCCAATTCCACCTCATGGTGTCAGGTTATATTATATCATACATTTTGCAATGTATTTGTAGATGGACAATATATTTTTCGTGGGTGTGCACCACGAGAAATAGTTAGGATTTACAGAATTATATTTGTAAATAATAAAAAATTTTGGAGTCATTATAGATGTCAACGACTTCAATTAATAATAAAAAAAAAATTAATCTGTTTGAGACCATCGACTCCGCCACAAATAATATTAAAATAATAAAAAATAGTGTTAAGATTTACAGAGTTATATTTGTAAATAATAAAAAAATTTGGAGTCGTTATAGATGTCAACGACTTCGATTAATATAATAAAAAAAATTTAATCATGTTTGAGACACTTGACTCCGCCACAAATAATATTAAAATAATAAGAGTCGTTGAATCCCCACGTGGTTTAAATATTAAACCCCAAAAGGATTGTTATTTTATTAAACCGAATTAAAAATAGATATTTTTTAAAAAATCTCAATTTTTTCAATATTTTTTTCCCCTGTTTATATTACTAGAAGCATGCATAAGTTAACCAAACAATGCTCTCGCATGAATCTAAAATAGACTGTCTTGACACGGCGTCCTAGGAGCAAGAATGCAATCTTTTCTTAGGCGAAAGGTCTTCAACAAACTAATATAACGAGATAAACTTATTTTACACTTGTCAAAGTAATTAATGCAATATTAAAATAAAGGGATATACATATTTCACCTATGTGTTAGGTGACATGGGTAAAAAAAATTGCTTTAAAAATTAACACAAATAATACTGTATTTTTAAAATATTTGCATAACAAATTCTCAAAATTGATTCTTTATTATTAATTCTTTATTATTATTTTGATTAATAGGATTTTAATTCTTTTTTGTATTTTTAATTTATTTATATTTATATTATTATATTAAACATTAGACTTATTTAATATTATTAATATAAAATTTTAATTTTAATATATTTTAATAGTATATTTTTTTCGTGCGGGTGGTTACTAGTATAAATTAGTTATTTACCTCCCTTGGAATAGGACATGAGCTTGAATTTTCCATAGGGCAACAATAACAGTAACTTAAAAGTTTTGACTTCCAATCAATGATAGGTGATGTGGACTTTAATAATTAAATACGAAAGCTGAAGTTTTGACTCTTTGAGGTTTGAAGCAGTTTGTTCTATTTCAAAACAGCAAAATTGGTGCAATTTCTGTGTTCCTTCTCTGTTCTTTCCTGTAAGACTTAATATCATTTCTGAAGTTGTTTTTATCTCTTTTGTGGATTTATATCATTTCTTGTAGGGGAAAAAGGAGAGCTATGTCGAGCATATATGATAACTGGGAGAGGCTGGTTGCCGCCGTGCTCGACAGGGAGGAGCTCCGTCGCCTGGCGCTTCTCTCGTCCAGGGAAACTAGCTTCAACAGCTCCATTTCTTCTGCTTCCAATATCTCTGCATATAATTCTCCATTTATCACTCTACTTGACTATGTGCCTGGTTCGCTGACAGATCGAGTGATAAAGGCCGCCGGTAACACAGTAGTCTTCAAGCAAGAGTGTCTCGGAATCAAGTGCAAGACTGAGAAACTTGCTGGAAAGATCCGAGAGGCGGCGCATGTGAGCAACGACTTGTACAACCGGCCCACACGCCGCATCGTATCCGACACGGAGCTCGTCTTGGAGAAGGCACTGAAACTAGTGATGAAGTGCTGCCGCCATGGCTTGAAGCGCGTTTTCAATAACATCCCCGCCGGCGATTTCCAAAAGGTGACCTCCCTTCTTGAGAACTCCATCGAGGACATATCATGGCTGATCGCCATCTCCGATTCTGAAGCACTAACATTCCCCACAATCACTGTAAACGAGCCAATACTCTTTCTCATACGGAAGCAGATCACCACTTTATACAGGGGTTCTAAGGAGGACCGATCTGATGCAGCTGCGTCTCTGGCGTCTTTGGCTCGCGGCAGTGGTCAGCATGTGAAATTGATTTTTGAGGAAGGTGGGGTTGCTCCTTTGTTGAAACTGGTGGAGGAAGGGAATTTAGAGGGGCAGGTGAATGCGATTAGGGCCATTGGATGGCTTGTAAAGAACCTAGAAAACGCGCGGCAAATGATTGCTGCAGGTACTGCACCCCAGCTGTTTGTGAAAATGCTCAAAGAAGGTCATATGAAGGTGCAGGCAAACGTGGCCTGGGCCGTATCTCTGCTTGCTATGCATTACCCCAAGTGCCAAAATCTCTTTGCTCAGCACGACATCGTTGCGATTCTCGTTCTTCACCTAGCCTTTGAGACTGTGCATGAAGTGGGTACAAGTAATAAAGCAAGAGAAATGGAGCACCCTATAACTAAAGTACGTATGAAGGAGATGGCTACTAAAGCCCTTTGGCAACTTGCCAAGGGCAACTCTTCCATTTGCATTAGCATCACAGAGTCATGTGCAATACCATGCTTCGCTGTCCTCTCGGATAAACGAGTTGTATACTATTCTTCAATGGTTTTGTCGGAGATCATAACTCGGGCGGAGAAAAATCCTCAACTGAGAAGATCAGCATTCGACCCTAATTCTCCCAATTGCAAACCCTTGGTTAGTCAACTTCATAGGGTCCTGGAGATGGTTGTTGACTCAGAACTCCTCACGGTATCCATCTTTGAGCAAAGATGCGGGTGTGGACAAATTGTTATCAGAGGCAATGCACAAGTTGGAGATAAAAAAGTCACGATAACGATTTTGTTGATTATAGTTTTCCATATAATTGAAATAAATATTGTTAGATTACATAATGGGATTTGGGCACAAATAATTCCACATAATGAACATTCTGTTGAAGAGAATACATCAAGTACTCAATTATATGTAGATGTTTATATTTACCAGAAGAACATGTTTATATCAACTATAATGGTAAGCCCTCTTCTGAAGTTGATGCGTCCAAGTGGAAACAAGGTTTCTATGGAAGCTTGCGTCGTGCTAAGTGCTAACCAAGCTGTGCTCTACCAACTTACCCCACCCCCCAAAAGGATCTTTGTAAGAAAATTACAGATGCCGGAGGGATTGATTGCATCTTTGACATGGTGTACTTTGGAGAGGACATAATGCAACCTATGCTCTGTTCTTGCATTGCTACATTACCATAAATATGCTGGATAGCGAACAAAGTCATTATCTCTGGCAGCTGCAAGCAAAAGCAGTGGAGAAGGCACTGAAACTGGTGATGAAATAACATCGCCGCCGATGCCTTCCAAAAGATGTCCTTCCTTCTTGACAACTCCATCCAGGATGTATTGTGGCTGATCTCCATCTCCAATTTTAAAGCCGATGCGGAACTGAGACCCCCCAATCACCATGAATGAGCCAATATTCTGTCTTGTATGGGAGCAGATCACCACTTTGTACATGGGGTCTATGGATGAGCGATCAGATGCAGCTGCATCCCTGGCATCTTTGGCTCGTGGCAGTGATCAGAACGGGAAATTGAGAGTTGAGGAAGGTGGGTTTTGTCCTCTGTTGAAACTGTTAGGAAAGGGATACACCAAAATCGGGTGTACGCAGCGGAAATTAAGACTCCTCTCCAAAAGCCCAATAAACAAATAACCAAGTATGCCAAAGAATACGAAAACAAACAACCAAAAAGAAATAAAGACATGAGAATTTTAACGTGGAAAACCCCTTCAAATCGAAGAGTAAAAACCACGAGGCCTACGAGACCCAAAAACCAAATCC
>JBBMKE010412596.1:0-11507 GCA_037834125.1 Lippia alba | reverse complement strand
CAGGACCTACACCGAGGTATTGACGGTCATTTTCAAATCTCGCAGAACAGAATGGGATACGATGAGATAGAAACAAAGACAGGGAACAGGTTCCCTACTCTTAACGGTCAAAGTGAGCCCCTTTATTCTGAATTAACCTTAGTCAAATACGTCTCTGTGTGAGTCTTTATATAAAATGCATCTATATATATATATATATGTATAGTTATATTATAGAAATCTGTGACATGATTTTAAAGTTTTAACTCTTTATAATATTTTATATATATATATATAATATTGGGTTTACTACTTTACTGCTTACATAATATTTAATATGTATTGTATATTAATATTTAAGCATTACTATATTATGTACTTTAATAGCATTAATATTTAATATGTATTGTATATTAATATTTAAGCATTACTATATTACGTGCTTTAATGGCATTAATATTTAAGCATTACATAATATATGTACATCAATACATCTAAACTTTAATGCTTTTATTTCTGATTTTGTAATGTTTCTATAAAGAATTGGGCTTCTGTGCAATTTCTTAATTTGGTCCATTACAAATAAGCAGCCCAACCTAAAAATAAAAAAATAAATAAAATCAATATATGTCGGACTCCCCGATCCCGATCCCGTCCCAAATCCCGAATTCCCCGACAAGCCGGGTACGCGACAATTTCGGGACGGATCGGGGGCTAATTTTCCCGTCCTGATCCCAAACTCCCCGATCCCCGAATTCCCCGTCCCGCGCCCACCCCTAATTAAAATGCTTGAAATGGAGTTTGAAATTTTTTTATTGTAGCTCGAGCTCGACTTCTTACTGCTTGAACTCCACTCCAGTAAGGCTCATCAAAATTAATTTGAGACTCGGCTAGCTTGAATTTGAATCCAGACTCGACTCCAGAAAATAATTAATATAATGCTAGGTTTGCAAGCTGACTTGCGAGGCACGAGCATAAACATATTGAAATTGATATTGAGATTATTGACTCGATGACTAGCTCGAGTTTATTGGAGCTCGAATCTAGCTCGGATAAACACATTTTCAAATCAAGTCAGCTCGAGCTTAGTCATACACAAAGTTCGGATTAAAAAAAGATCTTTTCTCCTACGTTTTTCTGGATTATGCATATATATTGGGCTAGTTTCTTCTCAGCCGGCCGAAGATGTTTCTTTTTAAAAGTTCAATAGAAAATTTTTTACTATGGTATTATTGAGCTCCAGAATTAAATAAAAACACAACCAATTAGGTGGTTGTGTTTCTGGATTTGTGTTCCAACTTTATATTTTATCACTTATTTTATATGTTTATAAATATTATCAGTATTAATAACTTATTTAAATTAGAGGAGAAAAACAATTTTTAAGTTTTCTAACTATTTATTTAATATATTGTATATACATAAATAAATAAAATAAGAGATAAAATATATATATAATCAAAATAGAAACCATCATGATGTTTTTAAATATTTTATGGGTTTGTTTGTGTTGGGAAACCAAAAAACTTTTCTCCCCCCCCCCCCCCCTTTTTTAAGATTTTTCCTCCTTAAATACACACCTTCAACGGATCAAAAAGATTTGAAACCGCCTAATTATTCTTAATTAGCTTGAAATAACATCTATTGACCAGTAAATCAAAAACTTTAAACATGCGAAAATTTCAAATCAAAAAATAATATCAGACACTAAAATTAAAAAAATAAAATAAAGTTGAACATTAAATATTTAATTTTTAAAGTTGGTTACTAAATTGGAATTCACCCCAAATTGCAATACTTATTTAACCCATTTTGATTTATACTATCACATTATGCAAAACAGAGATTAGATAATAAGAGATTTGGTTCTTTTGGACACTTTTTTTTTTTCAATCGTTTTTATTTTTTTGCATTATTTTCTTTTCCTTTTTATTTGTTTAATTTTTTTTATCACTCAATATTTTTTTGATTTCTCTTTTTTCTCGCCCTCTTCAATTATTTTCTTTTCCTTTTTATATAATTTTATCTTTCTCACTCATATTTTATGTTATTTATTATTTATAATTTAAAAATTATATTATATTTTATATATATATTAATTTTAATATAAATAATAATAACTTTTTTTATATGCACACGTGTGCCAGAGTTACCAATGTTTATTAATTATTCCATTATAATTTATATTGTCAGCCCATTAGTCCATAAGTCCATTACTTCTCACTAACCAAGCCCGTTGAAATGATTTTCAAATTGATTTGTGGCCCATGTGTTTTGAACTCTTTTTTCGGTTTTTAACTGAGACAGAACGATTGTTTCCAAAAAAAAAAAAAAAAAAACTGAGACAGAATGAAAATTTCAATTTTTACCTAACCAACATTGAATCCTTTCAGAAACGTTTGCGTTTGACTATTTGGTACCCAAAAACAAGAGGGAAAAAAAAAATCAATTTTAGCTTTTTTACTGAATGAACACTCCCACCGGTACTCCTTTTGAAAACTTTTAGAAGAATAAAAAGGGAAAACTTCAGCTTCTTCTAAACACGCCTCCAGTCCACACCCTATTCCGTATACTTGCTAAAATATCCTTTTCCAACATATATGTATACTTATTTTTATTTTTATGCACTCAATAATAAATTATGGTTAACTGTTCCATAAATCTGGCCCCTCATTCTATTTTAGTTTGTGTTCAATGTAAAGTACATTTTACGTTTTAATTTATATTTTAGTCAAATTCTGAATTTAATTATATCCTTTTTTAATTCTTTCCTATTGCAGCATCTTTGTGTTGCGGAGTAGTGAAATTTATTATATTTTCAGTATGAAATTTTAAGAAATTGATATATATAAATCAATTTAAAACAATAAAAGTTTATATTTGGAAACTACAAAACAGAGTTCTGAAGCTTATAATAATTACAAAATATCCCCGAAGTTACTTTTGGAAGGTCACAAATTGACAGAGTTTAATAATATGTAATACTAATGGAGGCTTGAAAATAGAAAAACATATATTAAAAATAGGAAGTCCTCTTGTAATTTTTTCAAAAATAAAAAAATAAACATACGTACATAGATGATAAGCGTAGGAGATATCGTAGGAATTAGATAGATTATCATAAGAATTGGATAGATTGATTCTGTTGATGATATTTAGTGGTAGATTTATTATTTAAGTTATTTGTTTCCTTTAACTGGGTAGTTTGGTAATTTGAGATTTCGTAGTTTTGTTTTCCTCGTCTTGTTTTCTATATATGGTTTGGTGATTAAGCAACAACGATTTCAAATTTATTGGTTTGGTAATTAAGCAACAAAAATTTCAAAATTTTCAATCGTTAATTTTGGATTCTCTCTCGTCTCCAACTTCTCCTGTCAGTGGGTCTTACGAGATTATCTTCTTCCCCTAATTTCCAACTCTCTTCTCTCCTCTATTTTTCCACCGGCCGGACCGTTCTTCTAATTATCTTCTCTTCTCCCCCCGTTATTCTTACGAGTTCAAGACTGTTCTAAAGTCTCTGTCAGATACATTCGTATAACTGTTAGTATCAATAGACCTAATAGTCGTGAGAAACCCTTCTGGATTGAACATGAAAGTCAATAGCTTGTTTTGACATTTGTTTAGAAAAAGTATCACAAAATAAGAAAATTGGGATCACGTGTGTAGACCGTAGACATTTGATTAGAGGAAGACAAAATAAGAAAATACGTGCACCTCCCGTCTGGAGTATCTAAATTTGAAAACCGCTTAATTAAAATTATACGGACATGACGGTTTTACTAAAAATCATATAAAAATCGTGGAGATGGAATAACGATTTGCAGAGAAAATAAGTTCAGAAAACAAAGTATAGAAATGAGAATAGTTCGGCAAAATACTAATCTCTTATAATTATTTCAAATGAATGGTTTTATAAGAATGACAAACCAATTTAACGTAGGAACACATTACCGGCGTCTGTATATAAAATCATAACTTGCTGCTATTGAGAGCAAACAAAAACAGAAAATTACATGCAATTTTTCAACGTAACTTGCTGCTGGACATTATATTACATTTCATTTTTCAACAAACAGAAAATTCGCCCGTAGACTATGTTATGGAACGTGGCTTTTCAACATCAGATTCTTGCAGGTTTATAAATATACAAGTATGTACTGCATAAGTTCCATTATATATCATCAAGCATTTCATGATGCATTTTACTCTTGTTCTGTTGTTACTAAACAGCATTTCATTCTGCTCAGGCACAACAGTTTTCAATTTAAGTACAGATCATGATGCATTGCTTGCCTTTAGAAATTCCATCACTTCAGACCCTTATGCTATTTTGGCCAAGAACTGGTCCGCTAACACATCGTTCTGTGACTGGATCGGTGTCTCCTGTGGTGCCAAACATCTGAGGGTTACATCCTTAAATCTTTCTAATTTCCACATCGGAGGAACTATTGCTCCTCATCTTGGAAACCTAACATTTCTTCAATCTTTGGACATTAGTTCCAACTATTTTACCGGTTTCATACCTCACGAGTTGTCTAGTTTGCGGCGATTGAAGGTGATAAACTTGCAGTATAACAACTTGACAGGTTCCATACCTTATGGTATCTTCAACGGTTCTTCTATGAAAGACATTAATCTAAGATCTAACGATCTATGGGGTAGTCTCCCAAGTGACATGTGCGACGATGTCCCGAAACTAGAATTGTTGCATCTCTCGAGGAATCAACTTTCGGGACAAATTCCTAAAAACATATACAAGTGTAGGGAGCTTAAAGAGATAGATTTAGCCAGCAATGGATTCACAGGTGTGATCTCAGATATATTGTTGATTCAAAATTATACTAGAACCAAATATTCAGTGTTTGTTTAATACTATATCGATCTTGGTATTATTGTAGGAGAATTGCCACAAGAACTTGCAAATATTTCTTACCTTGAGCGATTATATCTGACCGACAATTCCTTATATGGTTCCATACCATCCTCCCTATTCAATAAATCAACCTTGAAGGATTTGCAACTTGAAGGAAATGAATTTTCAGGTACTCTCCCTTCAACTATTGGACTTTTACTTTTCAATCTTGAAAGACTTTGTATTGAGTAATATGTATTGAATCTAAAGTTATCAATGACTAAATATTAATCAAATAATTCCAAAGTTATGCAAAAATATATGTAAATTTATTCTAAAGTTTGTTTCTTTTTTCCTTAAAGCAACAAAATTTAATTTAGGTTTGCATTCATCTTTTTAGGCCTAGCGCACTCTTTAATATTGTCCATTGAACCAAAAAAGAAAAGGGAACATATTTGTTCGTTTCAAGCATATCTTTCCACATTCCTTTTGTACAACTTTGCAATTTCATGTTCCGATGCTGCAATATCCTAATGCCGATCTTCTAAAATATTTAGAATGATTTTCAATTTTTCATATAGCTGCCTTTGGGGTGTGGGGAGAGGGTGGGAGTACGGTTTTTTATATATTTAAAAATAATATATACATATCTTATATATAATAATTATAATGAGTATATAGTATATCTGTAATTAATCAGTACAATATTTAGTTTTAATTAAAAAGTCCTCTTAAATGTTTTTTCAACGAATTTAACTTATTAATAATTATATTAATTAAATTTAATTAGAATTAAAAATAATATCAAAATTAAAACACATTCTAATAATATAGCATATAATTATTTTTATTATGTATAAATACAAGGAATATTTTAAATTATTTGGTTATATTTGATGTGTCATGTCGGTAGCCATATGCCGTGTACGTGCGAAGTTTTTTCTTAATTAAAGTTCTCCAATTAAAATTATCACAGTTAGAGTTCCAATTTTATGATTTTCTTAATTTACTCAATATTAAAAATAAATGTAATGTGTAGTTCTTAAAGTTTTGAATTTGTGCCATATGAAATTTTAAAAATAAAAAATAAGTCTCCAATGTTATTATTTTATTGAACAAGTTTTTCGAAAAGAATTTAGTTGGAAAAAATTCCATGTGCACAAAAATACAATTAGTAAGGGCATTTTTGTTTTATTTTTAAGGTGATATCTTTAAAGACCAATCACATGAATTTTTTCTGGTCATATTTTTACTGAAAGAGTAATTGTGAAACAAATTAGTAATGTTGTGGAATTTATTTATCACTTTTATAATTTTAGAGATTAAAGTAATATAAATTTAAAATTTTAAGGAGTAAATGTAGTATTTGCTATGATATTAATGCATAATTGTCTATCTTTCAGGCAAGCTCCCAAATAACATGTGCAACAATATGCCAAAACTAAAAACATTGTACCTTGACACAAATTATTTGTACGGGCAAATTCCCCCAGAAATATACAAGTGCAATGACCTTGAAATTCTATCATTGTCCGCCAATCGTTTCAACGGCAACATCCCATGTGAAATTGGAAATTTGAGCATGCTTAGGGAGTTATATATAGGGATAAACTACTTCACCAAAGGTATGATATCTTCCTAATTTTCTGAATGATTGCATTATTTATTATTAGTACTTTTGGTTTTTGGACCTTTTATACTTGTTTTGGAACGGTTTCATTAGTTTTTCAAATTGCTCGACTCATTTTGGACCCGTTATACTTATTTGGAACTGTTATATTCTTTGTTTTAGGATGTTCGACATATTTTAGATATGATTAATCCGTTTTCAACCAATTTATTTTGGACCCGATTTCATTTTTGACTAGTTTAAATTATTTTGACCTATCCGTTTGAACACGACCCAGATGAACCCAAACCAACCCCAACCGTACTCAATGAACCCAAACCAACCCCAACCGTACTCGTCCATTTGCCATCCCTATATTATTAGTATTTTTGGGTTTTTGGCTCTATATTTTATTTATATGAGTCGAATCAGATCACATTATTAAAGTATAAAGTTCTAAGTATTAATAATATCTGTCTTTTTCATCCAATAAAAAATGACAAATAAATATTGCCTATGGTAAAACAACTGAATCGGGAAAAAGGATATTGCATTTACAAACCATTTAACATAAATGTTCCGTTAAATGTCTCACGATATTTACAGGAGAATTTCCTGAGGAATTCGGAAAACTTTCAAAGTTAGAGATATTAGACATCCAAGGGGCCTCTCTCTCGGGAAATATTCCGTTTTCTATCTTCAATATTTCTTCATTGGAAACGATGGTCCTCTCCCATAATAGCTTGACAGGTACGTTAAAATTTTCTTTGCACGATTTTAATAAAATTAAATTATCATTCTTCAATAGTTAAAGTTTTTTGAATTAATATCAAACCGAAATTAATTTCCACACTCCTTTTGTACCTCGTTTGCAATTTAATATTTCAGTTTTTTCACTTTAACTTGGCATTTGGATTTTGAAAACAATTATTACAGTTTTTTCATAATTTTAACCCCAATTCGACCAAAACTTTAAATCCCACCTTAAAATGAATATGTCGAAATGTTTTCTCTGCATGACAAAGCCATCATGCATCCGCATGTACAAATTACTTAATTTATATTATTTAAAAAAATGAAATTTTCTAGAACACATCCATCATCTTGAAAAATGAAATTCTAAGTAAATGTGTGTTACTGTAAACTATACATCAAATTATAATAAAAACCTTCTAAATCTAGGTGTGTCTGTGCATGATCGACTTTGGAGAGTTGCATGATTCTATTATTTGTATGCACGACACTATGGTGTACGCGGTACAATTTGTTGCTAGGGGCAGTGGTAATGGAAATAAGGCGGCGGTGATGCGATTTCAATGTGTGCGCGGTGGCCAGTGGCGGAGTCAGAAAATTTGTTTAGGGGAGTCGACCAAAGCATAATTTATTTTAATTATTATTAATTTAATATATTGACCCTCACTAATATTAATTTT
Source organism: Lippia alba (assembly GCA_037834125.1). NCBI lineage: Eukaryota > Viridiplantae > Streptophyta > Magnoliopsida > Lamiales > Verbenaceae > Lippia > Lippia alba. The sequence goes on along the minus strand of JBBMKE010412596.1, from coordinate 3,634 downwards.
AATTTTATTGAGGGTCAATAATGAAAAAACACAAAAAGATTACATACACAGTACACAAAAAATATATATATACATAGTAAAAAAATTTTTTTTGAGGGGCGTCAATTGCACCCCCTCACAACAATGTGGCTACGCCATTGGCGGTGGCGGTGGTGGTGGTGGTGTAAAGATAATAGTGATGGTGGAGGTGTGAAGATGGCGATGGTGTGTGAAAAGTTTTCATCTTTTGGTTTTCATTAATTTAGAATTTAGTTTTTTTAATCTAAATTAGGAATTTAATTGTTATGATTTTTAATCTAATTTAAGAATTTATTTGTTAACTAATTTAAATTTTCAAAAAATATGTTGAGAGAGATGGTCAATTTTGATATATCACCTAAGCATTTTAGTCACATACCCAGTTTTCAGGTGGCATTCCAGAATCCATTTAAACGCACATGCATGCAGCATTCTGGCAAAAATTTGATAAGATTGGAGTTAAATTTACGGGAAAAGAAATACGATAATTGTCTTCAAAATGCCAATTTAAAAATCAAAAGGTCAAAATCAGTTTTGTTAGTCTTAGATGTGTGATTTTTCCCTGGCCAAATAGTTTAATATAGCAACTTCTTCATTATAAACCATCTTATTATATGTGATAAATCTAACTACAGGTAACATACCAAAACAAGTTGGAAACCTCACTTCTTTGAGACAATTGTGTTTTAACAGTAACAATTTAACAGGTATGTTTGAGAGAATTATACCTAAATTTTCATTGTTTTTCCCTTTTTGGTTTCTCACTTATTCTTTATATCTTCTCTTTTGAGTTACTTTTCTCTTGCATTTCGATTTTCGAATTTTGCTATACTTTCACTTTTGCATGTTTATTATTATTTCAGTTTCTTACTTGTTCTCTTTATTATTGTTTGCTACCACCTCCGATTTGTATCTTAATTTGTCCATTATTTTCATTTTGTTTCGTTTTTCCTTTGGATTGTTGCCGAAACATAATTATTATGAAGGTTAGTAATTGTGTAACAATTTTCCATGCACGTTGGTTTTCCGGTCTATTATTTTTTCTCCCTCTCTTTCACACTGTCATCGACCTAATCAAGTCTATTAAGATATCGAAAAATGTACATATGATTATCCTGCATTTATATCTAATTACAATGTAATTCATCTAGATTGAGAATTTATATTTTAGTTCCTAACTTTTAAAAAATCGTTTGTGATTCTTGACATTCGTTAGAGTTCATTATATTATTCCAAAAGTATAACAAATTTTTTTAATTGATTAGTAACTTCACGAACTGTGTTGTTAAATTCATAATTTATAAGGATTATTTTGTTCATATTTATAAACTTTATGAATGATTTTGTAATTTTGGTCATATATTTTATGTAACACTCATACAAAGAGTTAGGAACATAAATATACTTTTATAAATTTTGTTAGAAATCTCATACCAAACAAGACTTACAGGAACTAAAATGTAATTTTTCAATTTATATGGATTCTATTATAATTAAATCTTACTGCAAAGTAGTTATACGTAAATTTTTCTAAAATAAATTTGAATTAACTATCAATATTACAGTTTATAAAACAAGTACACTTGAAATTTAATGGTATTCAAATATAATTAATTAGGTTATGAGGAAAATACAACTAATTTATGCAAGGATAAATAACGTTATTCTGATAATTGAGTTGCGAAACTAATAAATGAAAATAATGTTGTAATTAAATTATAATTCTAAACATAAATTAATGAGTGTAAAGTAGCCATCCACTTTTGAGTTGACAATTCACCCTCTAGTCCTGCAGTATGGCAATATATATTGTAGTATATACATATGCATAAAATAAAATAATGAGATAAAAAATTTTGGCATCCAAAGTATACGTATTTTTACACTTTTATATTCGAACTAAATTTCGTTGCATATCGTCGTTCCTATTTTGCGTTTGGTTGCATATTATTATCCATACTTTACATTTTTTTTTATAAAAGATCATCTCCAGCTCATTATTAGTAGTTTTGGAGGTTTGAACATTAAACATGATGCAAACATAACTTCAATAAGGGCAAATTTGTCCTTACGGAGTTGGAAGGAGAAATTTGTCTTTACTAAGTCATGCGTGCATCACGTGTTTACTATTTAGGTCAATAAAATCATAAAAAATTCATCGAAACCACTAAAAATCAAACGAAAATATTTTTTTTAATAGAAAACGCGAAGTAGGGATAACAATATACAACAAAATTTAGTTTGGGTGTGAAAGTATAAAAACATATAGTTCAGATGACAAAAATTTTCATTCCTAAAACAATAACATTTGATAACAATTTATGATGCACAGACACTTTTAAAAATATCGTTCCGTCATGCCGTGTTGAAATTTTTATTTTTTTATGACACTCCTCATATAAAATATTTTTTAAAAAATCGTATTGTCGTTCTCTCATAATTATATTGTGTCTTATTCGTATCGTCATATTTATATCTGCATATTATACACGATAACATTGTAACTGAAATTGGAAGTTTGAGCATGCGTAAGCGTTTACATATATATAAATATTGGTTTTTAGTGATTAATAACTATTTGATCTTTTCGTAGAAGGGAATAAAGCCAAATGCATAATTAATTGCCTCATTTTAATGACAATTGCAGGAGTAATTCCCCTCGAAATGGAAAACCTTTCATGGTTGGAGATCTTAAACATTGACGGTAATTCTCTCACAGGTATTGTGTTCTTTACTTCTTTAGCATATGATCATGTTATGCTAGTAAAATAATAGGCAAAAATGTAATATTGGACCCACAAAATTTTTATATTGATAATCTAATTCTATCTGTTTTACCATTTGTAATTAAGTTTAATAATTTTAAATTTTGCAATATTTGTCTAATTTTATGAAAAAATTATTTATCAAGAAATATCTATGTGGAGGCTACATCACCAACAAAATGCCGATTCAATAATTTACAGAAAATGTTGTCTCGGACAAAAATACAAAATTGATATTGTAAGTTTTTTATTTTGACAATTTGGTTATATTTGTATTTTATTTGTAATTAAGTCTCGTAATATTGAAAATATTATATTTAAGAAAATTATTTTCAATTTTTTATGCATAAAATGATTTAATTTTTTTTTTAAATTTCTGCAATATACATAACATTAGAAATAATATTTTACGCCTCAAATCTAAATAATAATTATATAATTAAACATATAAATATTAAATCATTAGTAATATTTTAAATCTATCACTTTAAAACACTAAATAAAAATTTAGATTAGTAAACCATCAAAATTTTAAATTTCAGTACCTTTTTGCAATTACATAGATATTTTTAACGATAAAACAAACGGAATTAAATTGTTAAAATAAAAAAATTACATATATACTAATTTTTACAGGTGTCATACCAATGCAATTAGGAAAACTCACTTCTTTGACAAAGCTATTCCTTGCTATTAACAATTTTACAGGTACATCTAACTATTTTGAACTTTTATTTGGTCTTTCATGCATTCTTTTATTTACCTTCCCTTTTTCTTTTTATTTGATTCTTCATCATTCAAAAAAATGTCCATGGTGTTTATTATTTTTACTTATAATCCCAATATATATA
>JBBMKE010412586.1:0-11508 GCA_037834125.1 Lippia alba | reverse complement strand
TATATATATATATATTTAAGAAATACTGCTTTACTTTCATCATCTTTTTCCATGATGCCAGTAGGAGTTGATTCAAGTAATTAATGAGTTTCTTCTTCAGAATAATGTCTCGGGTTCGAATCCTATTTTGATGTGCGAGTGCAAAAAAAAAATTTATTTTTGTCCATATTTTCATCCCCTCTAAATTTCGTATTTCATCATAGAGTTTGTTACTCTTTTCTCCTCTTTTAATAGATTTTGCCTAGTTTGTTTCTTTGTTTTCCTTGACTCTTGTTCATTTTTTTTTTTCCTCCTCTAGCTTTGACCTCAATATGCTTCTCTTTAGTAAGTTTGTATTGATGCGTATATATTGATCATATATTTTGTCTTCTTTAAAATTAAAACAATTAATAGATAAAACAACATAAAGTGTAAAACTACACGTACCTCAAACAATTGACAAATTATTAAAAGAGATGAAAACGTAATTGTATAGTCTAAATTAAATTCAACGAACTATAGGAGTTTGAAAACCTACTCTATTGCTCTTAATTATAAAATCTTCACTAACTAAGGATTTAAATTACTTTAAATACATATAAATAAATTATTTGTCTAGATATACAGAAAATGAGAGATAAATTGATAATTTGTGTGCAACTCTTCTTCATCATCTTTATTATAACAAATTACTAAATATATGGCATGCTGAAAATTCAGAACAAAAAATAGATTAATACTACTACTACTACTATATCTTACCATGACGTCAATATCAAGTTACTAAATTCATGCATATTGATAATTCAAAATAGAAAATATATTATTACTAAATGGCATAAATAGGAAAAAAAGATCTAATGAAGACAACTGTGACATTGCACTTCAAAATATTTCTGATTTGTCTTATGCTCCAAAATTAAACTTGAAAACTATACAAAAACCGAAAGTTTTTAAGTGGGTTTTAAAATCAAAATCAAAATCAATGGAAAACACACAATTGGGAGAATTCATGTTAATAAATAAATAAAATTTTCAAATAAAAAAAATTAATAACTTACATTGAATGTGAATATATATAGTGGAGAGAATTTGAATAGTTGGGACTTAAGTAAAGTAAAATTTATTTAATTAAATTAAATTAAATAATTAAACCAAACTAAAGACTTACAGTCAGATTTGTACAGCTAATACAAGCATAGAAAAACAAAAGGGATCTTGTTAGGGTCTTCCATTACATTTGAAAATGTTATCTGTTGCCTTAAATTGGCATATGTATATATTATTTATTCTATGTCGCGCTGTAGATATTTAAACAGTGTGAATGCTAGATGTGATGTTGATACGATGATAAAGAGTTAAAATTTTCAACCTATAATTTAATAGTGTAACTAAAATTTCCTTTTTCCTATTGTTGTTTCCTTTTTTTCCCCCCTAATATCAGTCAATTTATAGTTAAGTAAATTGTTCCAGTCAATCTAAGATAAATAAATCTCTGTAACTATATTTAATGTATATGAATGGATAATAAAGTAGACTATAAAGCGGGAATATATCTAAACAAATATGTTAAAGAATATAAGTAGTATAAATAATTTATTTGTCTAGATAAATACTAAATTTGTTGCTTAATATAATAGTATAGCTTATAGGGGAACAACAGTTTATTTCTTTTTTCAAATAATTATAATAGCAAATTTTTGTAAATACATAAAAGATTTGAGCCATAATTTTTCAAAACACGACATTTTGCCATGTGAAAGGAAAACTGATAAAAACTTTTTATTTTACAGGTTGAATAGATTTTGACAGAAAAACCAACATAAAAAAGTAAATGATATATAAATTTTGAGATTTAATTAATTTTATCCATAGATGAGAGTAAAAGAATTCTTTAGATAACCACCTACACAAGTAAACATTCCCTAATAGGATTTAATTGCTGCCGCCCACTTCCATATTTTCATCCACGCAAATATCTACACTAAATCAAACGGCACTCGTTCAGAAATCAAACGTTCTGTAAGTTATTGATGCGAATTTGATTAGAACTCCATCTCCTTTTCCTCATTGAACTAGACCAGATAACTATATATATTGGTGGAATTGAACCTCAGGTTGCATAATTGTTCTGTTACACTCAAAATGGCCGACTCCATGAACTCCGACAACGGCAAGTATACCATTGAAATTGATATCGAAGAAGATAAATATAACCCCCGGCCCGAAAAACTTCTCATCTTAGTACACACTCGTGCTTTTGTCAAATCATCGTCTTCCGGTGAATCGCCGTCAGGCCGCGAAGCTTTCTCTGACTGTAAATTTCCCTCAGGTCACATCGTCACTCACACGACCTTTCAATCATTCGCAGTACCGTACGAGGATTTATCTTCCGATTGTCGGGAAATCGCGACGACAATACTAGAGTTGACGCACGTACCCTTTCGTCTGGATGAACGAGACTACTAGAGTTGACCAACAACAAGCCGAGTTTACTGTCGGTATGAACGAGACTAAACTGCTCAAGACTTTCGAGGAGGTCGTCACGGGATTGGACGAGTTTCTCCACGGATTCTCGCCTGAATCCATGCTAAACAAGTATGTTGCTCTTAATATAAGGAAAATATTTATCCTGCCGGAAGATAAATTCGAGGCATGGAAGTCTTACTAGCATAATCATCCCGATAAATGCTTTATTAAGGTGTCCGAGGAGCCGCGGTCCAGGATTAGTTGGAGAATCTTGACGCTGTCCATTCTGGACAGGCCGCAGGAGGAGGAACTCAGTTGCGGTGCGGCAGCGAATGGCTGTTCGATTTGTTTGGAGGCAATGAAACCTTCGCTGCTGATAAAGTTACCGTGCGGCGATATACATCATCAATATTGCATTTTGAGATGGATTCAGAATAATCGGTCGTGTCCTTTTTGTCAAGCTGAGACACCTGAAATTCCAGCTTTCGATAACATGGGGTTAGAGGTGGTATTGCTCAGTCGACAGAATCTACTGAATTCGTGCTTTGGATCATCAGAGGGCAGAATCTACTCAATTCCAGATGATTCGCTGTGATATTGCTCGATCGACATAAGAGGATAGAATCTATTTTTATTTTTTTCCGTACAGTAATTGTTTCTCTTTTCTAATCTCAACCATCTCAATCTGAATTGTTGTTTTTAGCGTTTATATCTGTTTAGAGAGGCATTACGGAATTATTTATGAATGCCATTTAAGGTTAAATACGAAACTTATACGCAGTTCAAGCAAGAGATTAAATGTTTTATATTGAATGCCATTCCTCTCTCCCGTTTTACTCAATCAGATCCTCGCGCTCTCAGGGGGTGATATATTAACCATCGGAATCAAGATTCAAGTCTTCGTTGCAGTGCTTTATATATTGATCGTGCCGAAAACTGGTAGTCGAACAGGCTTCGACCTGATTACTCGAGAATTTATATTTCGGGGATGCTCGAAGAAGTTGACCTGAAAGATGGAACAGAAAGTGAACTAGAAGGCCGAACAGGGACGGAGGGGTTTTGCCCTATATCGGCACTCCGACGCTCAAGTCAGTATTCGAGTGGTTGCACGTCGATTGTTTAGACTCAAGCGTATTTAATGCGTGTCCCAAATGACATAAATTATGGAGTATTTATACCTGAGGGTGGTAGTAGCCCTTCCTTACGTCTGTCAGGCGCATTTAATGCTGCCCGTACTCTCGTACGGTTGGCTGCAGAGCATTTAATGCTAGAGACGACTCCAATGGGTGCCGACCAAGATGATGGGAGTCGAATGTAATTCGACTGTATCCTTGTCCCTATTTTTGATACGGCGGGACGATTTTGCGGCCGGCAGCAATTCGACCAGGCTCCTTGGTCGACAAACTCGGCTTAAGTGAACCAATGGGTCCCTGCTATTGACTTTTCCTCTCGTCTACGTGGCATTTTTGCTACATGGATAGGGCCGGTTGGGCCACGTGCCGTCCACGTGGCAGGCGGTTTTGGCCTGCGTCATTAGCCCCCAATAGGCGGCGTCATGGACCACGTGGCGACCGCCTATTAATCCTCAGGAGTGGGTCCTTGAGTATGATTGCGACGGTTCGCCTTCAGAGTTCCCACCTAAACACTTCTATAAATATGACCCTCTGATCATTTCATTTTACTCATTCCTTAGAGAAATTCCAGAGCCAGAGCAGTCGACATATTCGTGTGAAGGGCTAGGAGTTTGCATCAAGACAACTACTTTTCAATTGGTGAGTTTATCCACTCGACTTTTTCGATTATAGTCCTGTCATGCCTTTTTTGCTTTTATTTTCTCCACTCGGAGTTTTTCGCGTGCGCGTGAGAGAATCCCCATCTCTACTCGTACTCGACAATTTTCCCTGACATCAACCCCTTGATCAATATTTCGAGGAGACGAATTATCAGAAGGGATTTAAGTCAATTCAGTCGGTTCGAGCAGTGGGATGTCTTCACTTGCGACTTCAAATTCGCAGAGTTCGAACGAGGAGACTAGCTCCAGCTCTGAATCCAGTGTAGACAACTCACATAGGAATGAGCCAAGAAATTCGAGAGAGGCCTCTGATGAAGAGGTTAATGTAATGGATAGGTCGATGGACTCGGGGGACAGACAATCGGCTTCTCCGTCTCATATAATTATCTCGGTGGAGCCAGTTTCTGTAGTTCCTCCTATTAGCATGCGCTTGATCGATGAAGAACCATCGGGATTGATCCAACAGGGTTCAAACGAGGAGGAAGATACGATCCACATCCCATACGGGAAGAAGTCCCCCGATCGAATGCTGCAAAAAGATGTTCGGTTCATCACTTGCAAGATTACAGATAAGATGTTGGCCGAGCTCCGTGATACATTATTCGGGGGTGAAGTGGTTCAGAAAGGTTATCGAGTGTTTCGACTATCGACTGGACAAAGGTTAACCGATCCTCCCGAGGGGTGTATAGCGATCCATTGGAAACATGTTCCAATAGATGACGTGACCCTCGAGCTCTTGAATCATTTCAATATTTGCCCGGCTCAATTGATGCCGAATGCCTACGCGATGGTCAGTGGCATTCGAGTCCTTATGCGGTATTTCGGGATCCCAATGGTGGGCGTGCTGAAGGAGCTTTTTAAGGCGAAGATCTCGAAAGAAAAGTCTGGCTCCGGTTATGGTTTCGTACAGATGTCGTTCAAGTCAAGCCATAAGATAATAACATCCCCGACTTCTTCGCACGGGGTTAAATGGAAAAGACAATTCGTCTTCATTGAAAGCAAGAAGGGCTGGCCCGACTTGAATAACAGGATCTGAAATTGGAAGCCGAGTAAATCGTTTCCCCCGGGCGTCCCAAGATGGTCGAATGTCTTCATAAGGGATTTGCTCGCCCTTGGAGTGTTCGACTGTAAAAAGTTGATAGAGGAGAAGATGCTAGTGAACTTTGGCATCGCCCCGGGGATACCGAGTAGATGTTTCGACCCCGGTACCTGGTTTATTGAGCGATCCAGTCGAGTGAATTCTTCCTTGCATTAATTTCTCTCTTCTTTTTCGTCGATCTTTAATCGGGTAAAGGCTCAAACATTTTCTCTTCTCATAGATAAAGAGATCATGAGCCTACTTAACCAGCTGCTCGGGGATATGGCGGACCTTGACGAGAAAGAGGTTGTAGTCGAAGCTGCCAAGGTCGTGGCTCACCACAAAACGGCCGATGCTCCAGTTGCCCGGACCCCACAAACGGTCCCATCGGCTCCTTCGGCTCAACCCAACACTTAGCCTGCCCGACCAGCTTCTACTGCTGCTGGCTCAACCACGCCGACCGGCTCTGGAGCAAAAAGGAAGGAGAAGACCGCCGCGGCCGATCAGGATGACCGCCGCAAGAAAATAAGAAGAGCCGATGTTCCAAAGACTTCGAGACCGATAGCAACGAGCAAAGGGAAAGAACCAGCTCAGGCTGGGAGAAGCAAGTCGAGAGGTACTGTGTCATCCTCGGATTTGTCGGCTACTCCGTCGATGACAGAAAAACCCTCGCTCCCTTTTCCCTTGAAGCCATCCGGATGGCGAACATGTCGTTCAAAGCCCCCGAGGACGATATGGCCGACTTCTTCAAAATGCTGAAGATCACAGAGCCGCACTTCCCCGACGGTCTTTCGCTAAAGAGGGATGATGGTCAATATCGCCGGGTAGGGTCAAGCCCCAGGAACGATCGAGCGGTAGGTGCTCTATACCAGAACATCCAAACGGTGATCGATCATCGATCTAGGTGGCAAATGGCGGATATCGAGCTGGAAATGAGTGCGGCAATCAAAGCTATTGGGGTAAACTCCTCTTCTCTTCATTTGCCAACTCCGTGGTCGAATCCAACCTAATCGACTTTCTCGTACAGTTTGTGCAGGACTTGTTCCGCATCACTCGACGAGCCTGGGTGTACAAAGAAGGGAGAGCCAAGCTGGAGGTGAAAGCGTCGGTCGACTTGAAGATTGAGGGACTCCGCAAGCGGATCGAGGACTTAGAAATAGATAACACCCTACTAAGTTCGAGGCTTGAGTAGGCGGAGAAGTCGAGGGATGAGGCAGCTGAAAATGCCAAATTGTACAAGGAACAGCTCGACGGAAAACTGAAAGAACTCATCGAGGTCCACGAGGAACTTAATGCCCAAACGGTGAAAGCGGTTGAAGCTTTTAAGAACGGCAAGAACTCCGGGCAGGTGGAAGTTCTCGAAAGGCGATTGGTCGAATTCAGGAAGTTCTTGCCCAGATCATGGCCGATTCAGAGCTGTGCGGCATATTGGTTTATGAAGTCTCCCGCCTTCAAGCGAGCAACGGTGCCGTTCGGCATTCGTGACATGAAGGAAGGTTTCGAGTTATGCCTGGCGCAATATCGCGTGGCCGGTTACCTCCCCGAAGTTGTCGATCGATCCAAAGTTGGGCTTCGCTGTCCGGACCCTCGGCCACCTCCGCAGATCGAAGAAGCCGCTCCCGTTGAGCAAATCAACTGGAAGGAGCATGAACTTGGTTTCACAATCAACCTGGCCAAGTGTATCAGTGCTAATCGCCCGGAGGATCCGGAGAAGTTGCCGAGGGTGGTCGATACCAGCGCCTTAAAAGAGCTGAGGATTTTGAGGGATATTTTTCTGGGCCTGGAGTTTGCAGTGGAAGCGGAGAATGATGCGGAGTCGGAGTCGGAGGATGAGCTGGATTGAGGGCCGATCGATTAATGGTCGTATGCAGTTGGATTTTCATTTTTGATTTCTTTCTTTTTGTAGTTTATTTTCCTTTTGCAAGTAGTTCGTCGACCCGGAGTGGCCGACTCGTGCTCTCATAAGCAAAATCCAAACTGTACATCAAAGTCAACTTTTCCAGTCGACTTTGATTATTGTTATTAATGAAATCTATTTCCATCCTTTTGCCCGAAAGTTTCGAGTACTATCTTTTGTTTTTTATTTGTTGTATCCAAACTATTTAACTCAAACAGGAGAGCATGATAGTAAAAAAATTCGAGTATTCTTTATTAATAAGAACACGTGATTGATACAAATGTTTAAGCATAAAACTTCCTAAGGTTGTGCGCATTCCACGACCAAGGCACGTGCGAGCCATCCATATGCTCGAGGTGATAGGTATGATTCTTTCCGATTTCAAATATTCGAAAGGGACCTTCCCAGTTGGCATCGAGTTTGCCGACGTGTCTGGTTACATCGACTCTTTTTAGGACTAGGTCCCCGACACGAAATTGTCGAGTGAGGACATTCTTGTTGTAGCCCTTAGCCATTGAAACACGATATTGTTGCATTCGCCTGTAGCCTTGTTCCCTCTTTTCTTCAATCGTATCTAGCTCGAACTGCCGATTAGCTCGGTTATTGTCAGCGTGAAAATGGGTTACTCGAGCAGTAGAGTGGACCAATTCCGCTGGGACCATTGCCTCAGACCCATAAACTATCGAGAAGAGTGCCTCTCCAGTTGCTGTGCGAGGTGTTGTTCGATAGGCCCATAGTAACCCGTCGAGTTCTTCGGCCCAATCGCTCCTTTTGGTCTTCAACTTTGCCTTCAGGTTCTGTACAAGTGTCCGATTGGTCACTTCGGTCTGCCCATTCGCTTGAGGGTGCCCAACGGAGGTGAACCTCAAATCGATCCCCAACTTGGTGCAATACCGCTTGAATTGCTTGCTTCTGAATTGGGGGCCATTGTCGCATATCAGGACTCTGGGCACTCCGAAATGACATATTACGTTCTTCCAGAGAAAATGGGTTCACACCAATGAATGTTGTCTTGTGGACCGATGCTGCTTCGACCCATTTGGTGAAATATTCCACACACACAATGGCGTACCAATGTTGTCGCGGAGCTAGAGGGAACTGACCGACGATGTCGATCCCCCACTGATCAAAAGGCCAGGAGATTTTGATGGGAATCATTTCGCTCGGGTGTTGATGAACCAGCTTGGCGTGCTTCTGGCAGCTGGGGCACTTTTTTGCGAAGTGCACGGAGTCTCTTATCATGGTCGGCCAGTAGTAGCCTGCTCGACATACTTTATTTGCTAAGGAGCGACCGCCCGAATGATTTTCGCATGACCCAGCGTGGATTTCTTCAAGGACCTCCTTTACTTGTGACGGGCGCAAGCATCGCTTGGCGGGTTCCCTAAATGATAGTTTGAACAATAAATCGTTCGAATTGAGGGTGTAACTAGCGGAGCGAGCAACGAGCCGCCGCCTTTTTGTTCGACCTTTTGGGAGAGTCCCGTCTCTAAGATAATGAACGATCTCGTCGAGCCAAAACGGTTCTGCAGAGTCAATGCTCAAAATCTCCACATGAGTGTCGATCGACCGTGAAGTATTCGAGAAGAACGTAATCGATCTGTCACTTGTTCCTGGGTGGCCCCCACTAAAGTTGTGGCGAAAATCTTGGCTCGGACGTGGGGAGAGTGGCCGAACATACTTATCTCTATCTCGAACCTGTCGACGTGTCGCCCTGGGTCGCAAGTTCTGTCATAATGAGGCAAATTGGTGGGCATCTTATCTTCTGCCATCGCCCGGAGAATCTCATCCGAGAAAGGCGATCGTGCTTCTCTTGCGCTTCTATACTGCATAGTCGGGCCTCTAGCGGCTGGCTGCCTCTCCCAGTTATGCTCACAGCGGGGCGGACGCTCATCAATGCTAGACTCTTCGTCATTGCTGATTTTGTGGGGATTTTCTCACCGAATTCTCTCCCTAGCCGACACTCGGCTCTTCTGAGGCTTTTGGTGCTCTCTATAAGGAAGTCGGTTTCTCAGGTCATCCTTACTTACATTACGGCCACGGTTGGACTTGCGGGGGGCTTCAGGGTTCACCTTATCCCCCAGTCGGTCGAAAACTCTCGATTTTTCCTTCCCCTGATGCCCGGAGTCTACCTTTTCTGTCCGGGTTGGATACTTGCTGCCCGTCTTCTTCTTTGGTGGGACATCGGGCGCTGGCAGCTCATCTTCCTCAATGGGTCTTTTGTCGGCTCGACGGCGCTGGATGGGCCGCTCGAATACATATCGACCAAGATCACGCCAGTCGAACATAATTCGACCACTCCCTTGCTCTTATTCTGGAGAGGGTGGCGCTTCAGTGGTCAGCCGTGATTAGACCTAAACATAGTCGACCGTGTCAACTATGTTGACCTGGGGTCGTCCCAGACGACTTTACCTCTCTCCTACGTGGCATCTTCTGCCACGTGGAGCACATCGAATGGACCACGTGTCTTCCACGTTGCCAGACGGTTACGGCCCACGTCACCACCATCGGTAACGGTTTGCCTCCGAAATTTGATCGAGTCAACTTCGAGGAGTATTGGGGGAGGATGTTTGATGATTTTCCTGCTATTGCCGACGACTTCGTAAATTAATCGATTCTGATCCAAATTTGCTACCTTTCATAATAGCTGACATTGTTTTTCCGTGGCCTCAGACTGTCGCCGACAAGTACAATCTTGTCCACGTTTCGTTCTGGACACAACCAGCCTTGGTTTTTAGCTTAACTTATCACTTCGATCTTCTCAAACAGAACGGACATCTCCCCTGCAAAATATTTCTTTAATTTTCTGAATATTTGAAGCAGAATGTTTGGATTCAAGATCATACAGGGTAGTTAAATTCTTTTCTTGATTAGCAGATGATATCGAGGAGGAAATAAACTATGTTCCCGGAGTTGACTCCATAAATACAAGGGATCTGATTTCATTTCTCAAGGAAACAGGATCAGCAAATGTAGTCCTAAAACACAGCTTCTGGCTTTTCAGCGCGTGAAGAAAGCAGATTTTATCTTACATAACACGGTGCAGGAATTAGAACCCGAGGCGCTATCAGCTCTCAGCAAATACCAGCCGAATTACGCAGTTGGCCCGATTAACTTTTCCAAAATAGCTCTCGACAATGAAGCAATCGGGAAAAGTAGTTTACGGGCTGAATCTGACTGCGGGCAGTGGCTTGACACCAAGCCTTCTGGCTCGGTTTTGTATGTCTCGTTTGGGAGCCTTGTTCTTACCACGAAGCGTGTAATCGAAGAATTGGCTTATGGGCTTCTTCTTAGTGGAGTTAGTTTCATTTGGGTGGTTCGATCAGGTCTTCTAAGTTCCGGTTGCGATGGTAATGTTCTACCAGCAGGATGTGAGGATGAGATTAAAGATAAAGGGCTGATAGTTTCGTGGTGTGATCAAATTAAGGTTCTTTCAAATCCGGCTGTTGGAGGATTCCTGACGCATAATGGGTGGAATTCGACTGTGGAGAGCATATGGTGTGGTGTCCCCATGATTTGTTATCCAATTGCGTTTGAGCAACACACTAATAGGAAATTAGTGGTTGATGATTGGAAGATTGGGATTAATCTTTGTGACGATGGAACATCTATTGATAGGAATGAAGTTGCTGAGAAGATAAGGAGAATTATGACTGTAGATGCTTCAATGAGCTTGAGGAAGGAGATGGAGAAGGTGAAGGCGAAAATGCATAAATCTGTGGAAAGTAATGGTTCTTCAGAGAGAAACATGGATGAATTTGTCAAAGATTTGAAGGCCAAGATTCATGGAATTCGAGTGTAGCTCTGGAGGATTTGATCCCTAATTTGTATATTACTACTTAAATAAAATTAATATGGCTTTTGGTTTTAGAATACCGAGAAGCCTTCTGTTTTTGTATATCTTCACAGATTGAGGAAAGCTCCAATTCCAATTTTTTAAATTAAGGTCCTCACAAGCTGAACGGATGTGAAATCTATTACCCGTGTAAGATTTAGGACCAAAAAAAAAAAAGGCTTTTGTGTATAAGTCATTAAGCCCTATCTTATACCACTACAAAAAATTTGCTAATTACCTACAAAAAAATTCGTAGATAATCAGTAAATAAATTCATTTGCCGACGGATTATCTACGGATTATCTATGGAATACATTTGGTAGGTAAAGATCCCGTAGCAAAATATATCTACGGACTATTTACAGATCACCGACAATATTTTTTCACAACTATATTTTGTAGGAAAAATGTAGAAAATGTGTCAAAAACATTGTCGAACTAATCTTGTCAATTTTTGATCA
>JBBMKE010412567.1:0-11508 GCA_037834125.1 Lippia alba | reverse complement strand
GGTGATTAACCCACGTGAGTACCATTATACATTCCTCGAGGGGTAGCTAACCCACACGAGTCCTCCCCGGTTCATTCTAAAGGCATCAAGAATATCACGCCTTCCCCAACCTTTCTAGGGTCGCAAGTGATACCTCGGAGGGACAACCACGATTAGGCTAAACCCGACGGCCCCCTGCCATACAGGGGTCCTAACCCATAGTCTCCATGGATCCAACATTACCTTATCATTGCATTCTCGCTCCAAAGCAAACCACTAGCATTACCTTGTAGGCATTAGCATCCATAAACATTAACTTTCATTAAAACTTGAGCTCATTTATACTCGTATTTATAGCCCTTTTTCAAAAGCCAAAACTTTATCATAAGCTCAAACTCATATAATACATTACACATATTTAACTACATATATAATATATAGTCACATGCGGGCTAGAAAACGAGCATTTAGGGTCATAGGTCGCATTAGCAATACAAAAAGGTCCTAAACCTCACCTTTGAACAAAAAACTTTGTGTAGTGCAAGGAAAACGAACCCCACGACCTCAAACCTCAGGCAAGACTCCTCCAGAAAGAACCCCTAAGATAACCAACACAATTCTAGAGACTTAAACTGAAATATGAACCATTTAGATGCTCGACAATGCCCATGAATGCAATGGACGCATATAAGTGCATAAACGTACCAAAGAAGGCATTATGAATCATATCGCATTCAAATGAATTCTAAATCATATCAAATTTCATCAAAATCAAGGGCACACATATTATAACATGTTAGAATCAAGTTCAAGGGTGAAAAGGTACAAGAAAAGCGGAAGGAGAACACAAAAAGGGATTCGGAGTGCAAACGGGCAAAAACCGACAAATTATCAAAATGCTCAAGTTGTACAAAAATAGGTATATCACGAGTTTGAGAAATGGGAATTGAGTTTTGTTTATTAGAGATGAAAATAAACACATAGATCTTTCCAAGCATGTGTGTCACGAATCATGGTTCAAAGCGAGGTGAAAATGACGTAGGTGCAAAGTTGGATGAGTGCAGATGGCAACACCAAAAAGAATTGATTATATCTCACAAACCAGAAATGATATTAAGTTGATTCAAATTTGATATTGTTATAGACTTCAAGAGGTTTCTGTGTTTAAAATTTCAGCTCACTTGGAGTTCGGATGAAGGCTCAACGAAGCAAAACAAACTCAAACTAAAAGGTGAAAAAGGACCAAAGGCCGTGGATATCAATGCCTTTAAAACCAACGGCTGTTGAAATGTTCTAGTAGCTCCATACTGTTCAGAACCATTCCAATGGCTGTTGGAACTAAAGAGCCCATTTCCAACGGCCATTGGGACCTCAAATGCGCCCAAAATGAGTCCAAAGTGTAATTTTCAGCCAAGAAGGGTTCAAAACATGCCTAAACACCCAAAAACCAATCCAAACTCATTTATAAGGGTAAGAACTCATGCATAAACATTTAAGACATCACATAGCATCAGAGATCCAAGAATTCATGCTCAATATTCCAACGAAACAAGCAAATACGCACATAAGGGCACAACCGACAAAGGGGATGAAGGGGATCAAGGGGTTACACCAAGCTAAAGCCAACATTCATGCCATATATCATCAAATGAGCACATATATCATTCAAATGCACCCAAGAACCAAGTTATCATACTTATTTCCACAAACCCACCAAATCCATTAATGGCAATAACTTTCCCAAGCAATTACCCCTCAAAGAATCTATAAATAACCAAGAGATATGCATCAAGGATCATCATATATGCATTTAAAGCCATCAAGTGTCATGGAAACACATATAGTCACAAAATCACCAAAATCCTTACTATTTGCACCAAATTCATACTCATGTTTCCCCAAAAATAAACCATGAAATATAAACATGAAAAGATGCACAAGAACAAGAGCAACCCAAATATGAAATTACCGTGAAGAGGAAATGCAAAGATGAAGGGGTTCTTGAGCTTCAAGGGACAACAATGGTGGAAAAAGGGGGTTTGGAGCTTCCTTTCCTTTCTTTCTTGTGGCTGGGACGTTTGGAGATGAAGAGGGGGAGAGAGAATGCTGAAAATGATAGAAAAAGGGGAGAAAAGTATCCAAAGGCATGGGCAATGGGTCCCACAAAAGTATATTATGTACGTGAGTGTATACGGGTCGTTATATGGGTCGAAACGTAGTCGAAAAAACATGTGGTTGGTCTCATTGAATCCCATTTACCAAATGGAACGCAATGAAGGTGTCGGAACTCGATTCCGAGTTCCCTAGCTCAAGAAACGACCTAGAGACTCAAAAAGGTCATAATTACCAAATGACCCCTAAACATTCAAATAGCACACATTTGAGTCCAAAACCAATTACACTAAGGCCCCAAATAAGTTTAAATCATGCAAAAAGGTCCAAAACTTAAATAAGTCACATTAGACATGCTCGGGAAACAAAGTCACGAAAATTAAATTTACGCGATTAATCAAAATTAAATAAACAAATAGTTTCAAATTGATCAGATAAACATATAAATGTGAATGTAATACAACAATTAAATATGAAAATAAATGCAAAATAAGAATTAAACTCACACGTGGCACAAACCTGTATGTGTGAGGAATCGGGGTGTCACACTCTTGGCTAGCTTTCCTAGTACTACACTTTATTTGATTCTTAGTTGTGTAAGATTATGGGTGATTCGTCATTTTTGGTAATATATTCACCCTCAGTTGTAATCCTTCATTTAAACAAGCATGTAAATATTGTATTTTGCAGTGTACATTGCTTTGTTTATCATCCCGCCTTGAATATTTAGAGTTAAAAGCTGTTTATAGAGTTACTCCTTTAATAGTTGAAGTTAAAAGCTGTGTAGAGTCACACCTCGAATATTTGGAGTTGACAGTTAGGTTTGTTGAGTCACGCCTTGAAAATTTGGAGTTGAAAGTTGGGTTTGTAATGTCTACTCTCTTAGGCATTTCCTCGAACAAGTTGCGAGCACTTCTTACTTTACATTTCTTGAAAGGGTAATGTAATATTAGCAGATCAATATAACTATCATGCTTTTATAAAAACAAAAATTTAATTATTATACATCATCAACGTTCTCTAACATTCATCATATCAAACCTATCGCAACAACAAGTCAACATTCACCGATCTGGGCCTAGATTCATTAAGTGTGCCTTGCTCACATCGATCTGTGCATTGTAAATTTGCCCATCTGAGAAAGTGGGAGCAGCTATGCACAGATCTATGAGAACCAAGACACATATAAATGATCTACCATAAGAGATATGTAGATCTATAGAAGTGGGGATGTTGAGAATATAAGTGTGTCGCCGCTACCTAGAGTTTGTGGAGTGGGGCGATATATATTTGCAAATGTACCCCAGATACAGTGGAGCTTATATATTCGCAAATGCACCAAATACAGTGGAGTGGGGTGTTATATATTCGCAAATGTACTCCAGATACAGTGGATTGGGGCGTTTTATATTCACAAATGTAGTTAAGAGGCAAATGTACTCCAGATACAGTGGATTGGGGCGTTTTATATTCACAAATGTGGTCAAGAGGCAGTAGAGTGGGGCGTTACATATTTGCAAATGGACCCCAGAAGCAGTGGAGTGGGGCGTTACATATTCATAAATGGACCCCAGACGCAGTGGAGTGGGGAGTTACATATTCGCAAATGGACCCCAGTTACAGCGGGACTTTATACAGTTGAACAAGATTAATGCATAATTGAAATGGGAGTTTGTCCAGTTAAACAAGATTAATGTGTAATTGAAGTGGGACTTTGTCCAATTAAATAAGATTAATGCGTAACTGAAGTGGCACTCTGTCTAGTTAAACAGTTGAATATGCGTAACTGAAATGGGAGTTTGTCCAGTTAAATAGGTTTAATGCATAATTAAAATGGGAGTTTGTCCAGTTAAACAAGATTAATGCATAATTGAAGTGGGACTTTGTCCAGTTAAACAAGACTAATGCGTAATTGAAGTGGAACTTTGACCAGTTAAGCAGTTGGATATGCGTAATTGAAATGGGACTTTGTCCAATTAAACAGGTTTAATGCGTAATTGAAATGAGAGTTTGTCCAGTTAAACAAGATTAATGCATAATTGAAGGAGCTATATGCACAAAAAACCCTGTGGTTTTCATAACCGACACAAAAAACCCTGAATTTTAAAATATAATCCAAAAAACCTCATGTTTTTAAAGTTCTACTCACTGGCCCCTCATATCAGTTAGCTACGATTTAAGGGGTAAAATTCCATAATTGCCCTTCAAATTCAATACCTTTTTACTCATTTTTCCTTATCATTTACTTTTTATGTTCAGTTACTTTTCATTTTATAATTTAATGAAGAATTAAAATATAAATATTTTTTTAGATTATATTATCATCATCATCATCATCATCACCGCTGCATATTTTCACGCTATCCATCTCCATCAATTCACACCACCATAGTCACCACGTACCACGGCCTCCGACGCCACTGATGCAGCCATCGCAACCACCACCACCACTTTAAGGCTTGCCTCCCCATACCTTCCGCGGCTGCCACCGCCATTCTCACACCACCACCATCCCCTTTACAACATCTCCATTCGAATCCACAACCACCACTATCAGATCTCGCACCACCACCCCATTACAACTTCAATGTTTCTCCTAGATCCACCAAGTCGTCAGCCTCCTTTCTCAAGTCCGCTGCCGCACAACAATCACCCCTCGCTCGCCACCTCCATGAAGCAGCACCACGCTGCCGCCGGCCTCATCTTCAAATTCTTCGCCCCCTATCGCCTCTTCAGATCTAGATCTGAGAGTGTGTGCCTGTTATTGACTTCTGTGTGTGTTATTTTGTGTTTGCGCATCTGTTATATGTGTGTTTTG
The DNA here is from genome assembly GCA_037834125.1 of Lippia alba. Lineage (NCBI taxonomy): Eukaryota > Viridiplantae > Streptophyta > Magnoliopsida > Lamiales > Verbenaceae > Lippia > Lippia alba. Next base: position 6,599 of record JBBMKE010412567.1, on the reverse strand, counting down.
TGTTTGCGCCGCTGCGGGTGACATTGAAGGTGGAGTAGAGTGCGGGATTGAAGCTGTTGGGAAAAGGGGTGAGCGTTGTGGGCGATTAGTTGTGGTGTAGCTGGTCTTGGGGTTGTGGTGGTGGAATATGAGTAGTGACATGAATGATGGGTGTCAGCGCCAGCGCCAGCGACGGTGCGATGCCGGTGTTGGTTGAAGTACGGGAGAGAGATGACAATGGAAGGGAAAAAATACTATTCTTTTTTAAATAAAATAATTATATATAGTATATATAGATAATAAAATATGAAATGATATTGTACTAAGGATATAAAGGACATTTTGCAGTTAATTATAGGAAAATAGCACCCCCAATCTCATTCAGAGCGCATGGAATTACATCTATGAGTTTAGGGTCTTGTATGCTTATTTTTGCAGAACATAAGGGGTTTTAAATGATATTTTATATGATAGAGTTTTCTTTTAACATTCGAGAAACCACAAGGGATCTCGGTGCAAAAAACCCGTGATTGAAGTGGGAGTTTGTACAGTTAAACAGTTGGATATGCGTAATTGAAATGGGACATTGTCCAGTTAAACATAATTGAAATGGGAGTTTAATTTGTCCAGTTAAACAGTTGGATATGCGTAATTTAAATGGGACTTTGTATAGTTAAACATGTTTAATGCATAATTGAAATGGGAGTTTGTCCAGTTAAACAGTTGGATATGCGTAATTGAAATGGGACTTTGTCGAATTAAACAGGTTTAATGCGTAATTGAAATGGGAGTTTGTCCAGTTAAACAAGATTAATGTGTAATTGAAATGACAATTTGTCCAATTAAACAAGATTAATGCGTAATTGAAGTGGGAGTTTGTCCACTTAAATAGTTGGATATGCGTAATTAAAATGGGAGTTTGTCTAGTTAAACAGGTTCAATGCGTAATTGAAATGAGACTTTGTCCAGTTAAACAAGATTAATGCGTAATTGAAATGAGACTTTGTACAGTTAAACAATATTAATGCGTAATTAAAGTGGGATTTGTCCACAACATTACACTTACGATAATCTATCAATCTTGAGAATCATTATTGTAATACTTTTGTCGACAACATTACACTTGTGATAATATATCAATCTTGAGAATCATTATGGTAATGTTCTTGTCCACAACATTACACTTAGGATAATCTATCAATCTTGAGAATCATTATGTCAATGTTCTTGTCCACAACATTATACTTAGGATAATCTATCAATCTTGAGAATCATTATGGTAATCTTCTTGTCCGCAACATTACACATATGATAATCTATCAGTATTGAGTATCATTATTGTAACTTTATTGTCCACAACATTACACTTAGATAATCTAACCTTTCAATTACGCATAAAACCTATTTAACTGGACAAAGTCTTATTTCAATTACGCATTAAATCTATTTAACTGTACAAACTCCCGCTTCAATTACACATTAATCTTATTTAACTGGACAAACTCGAACTTCAATTACGCATTAATATTGTTTAACTGTACAAAGTTCCATTTCAATTACACATTAAACCTGTTTAACTGGACAAAGTTCCATTTCAATTACGCATTAAACCTGTTTAACTGTACAAACTCCCACTTCAATTATGCATTAATCTTGTTTAACTGGACAAACTCCCACTTCAATTACGTATTAATATTGTCGAACTGTACAAACTCCCATTTCAATTACGCAGTAAACCTCTTTAACTGGACAAACTCTCACTTCAATTACACATTAATCTTGTTTAACTGGACAAACTCCCACTTCAATTATGCATTAATATTGTTTAACTGTACAAAGTCCCATTTCAGTTACGCATTAAACCTGTTTAATTGGACAAAATCTCATTTCAATTACGCATTAATCTTGTTTAATTTGACAAACTCCCATTTCAATTATGCATATCCAACTGTTTAACTGGACAAAGTACCATTTCACGCACCACTCTACATACTCAGGATTTAATTAAGCATATTTCATACATCACTCAAAAAATACAGCTTTTAATTACGCATATTGTACTTATCATTCAACACATTCAGGGAATGGAATTCCACAAAAACAAAGAAAGAGAATAATTAAATGTAAGAAATTATTTATTTCTTGGTACAAGCCCGAAGTAACCATATTTCAATAAAGTGTGGGCGATGTGCACACGGTAATCAGCGATGGGGACTGAGTAAGCATTTTGCAAGTAACTCCACGTGAAGGCAAATAACGACCCCACAGTCCAAGCTGTATGCTGCTTGAGTACGAAAATTAACGGGTTCAGGGTACTTGTGTCTTGCTTGATATACGGCAAATCCCTTATATTCCCAATAACATTTCATGAAACAACCCCATATATTCTCCACGTGACATGATCTGGACGAAGGCATGGAGTTGTATGAAGTGAAGTTCATCTCCCTGGTATCGTACACAACCAAGTGCAAGTGATGTCCAGTGTGCAATGGAAATATGATGTATTTGCAATAGTTCCCGACACTGTAGTCGAGACTTTCCAGTTGCATCAAGAAATGATTCCTCAACTCCATATTCTCAAGAAATTTACCCATTTTCCTCAACGCATATAATGATTCTTCTTCTCAGATCGTTTCAGTATACCTATTATATGTTGCGTTAGAAATGGGGAAACAAAATATATATTGTGTGGTTTTTCAGGAATGTAGTCATCACCCATCAAAATATCAAAATAGGCCTCATACACCCGCTAATTCATGGGCTGTCCTTATAGCAACCTCATAATATCAATAAAAAACACCTTTGTTTCATCGCCGCACATAAATACCAATTTATCACTGGCAAAAAACTAAGGTAAAATTACACATTGATACAACATTGAATTTAAAAAATCCCTAAAATAATTACGCAACAAAAACAATTTACTTTGATGTCTCAGTGTAGTCATCAATCAACTCTCAATCATTGCAATGACTTCATCATTCAAAGATGCACGCCCGTCGAAGTCCTTTCTGCCCACAAACGACCTTAATTCATTGGAAACAGAATGAATGTTGTCATCATCATCATCATCATTATCATCATCACTCAACAAGACATGATGAACTGCTTCATGAGGGAGCTCAGCAGCATCTTGATGAACAAGCACCACCGCCAATCAATCAACCTCATCAACAACAGCAACACCCTTACCCTCATCAGCCCCAACAACTCCCTTACCCTCATTATCTGAATAATCTCCCTTAGACTGATCATTCTCCATGACCTTTTTCAAATCCACTAAAACATCACAAACCATTTCCTCCGCAGGGTCTCGCCATTTATGTTTCCCTCCATCTTCATCCTTCTTCTCCTACTCTTTATCCCCCTCATCTTCTTTAGCCATCTCTTCCACTCCATCCTTCTCATCTTCTTCAGCCTTCACCTCCTCATCAGCCTTCACCTCCTCTTCCTTCTTCTCCTCCTTAGACACCTCCTCAACAACACCCTTCTTTTTTCTTTTACTAGACTTTGCTGGCTGCTTACTTTTTTCCTCTTACCACCCTTCTTTTGAGCTACCCCCTGTTCTTCACCTTCAGAATCACACCTACCAACATCATCATCAACCTTATTTTGGAATTCACACTCTGGCACATCATCCACGCAATGCAGCAAACTAAGCTCCTTCTTCTCAGCAGGTTTAATTGGATGCAGTTGCAAACAGGTTTAATATGAGCATCTAGTTTCGAATAATTCATACATACATAAGGTTTTCAATCATAATGTGTGCTTACGTCAGAGATTCTCAACTTGTTGAAAGTCTATTCAATTACTTTTTTCTTTGCAGGCAAGATAGTTTTCTTCCACTTCAAAAAATGATCCCCACTTCAGCAAACTTACAACACTACTTGTTCCCCACATGAGGAAAAATGCTCATGGAACTATGTAGCACCCGCATCGATAGACACCATAATTTCCACATGAAATTAATTTCCACATATAAGCTAAACTAATAGCAAATGGGTGACAAAAGAAAATCTCGTCTAGCTAAGCGGGGCTAACCTTTAAACCAATCATAATGATGCAACATGCATTTGCAGAAGCGATTTAAACAAATAGATATACAAGTGGAGAACATCTCTAATTTAAAAGCGCAACAAAGGGAGGACGCCTCCCAATTTGAACATACATAGCAAGGCCGGCAAGGCCACAATATCAAAAGGCTACAAGACAATGTAAAATACGCGGGTTACAAACCTAAAATAAATATATTACATAAATTAAATGAAAGTATTCAAGGAATCATGATATGCTAGAACCGAAATAAAGACGACTAGACTCAACTTATTCCCCGTCTAGCAAATCCTTCAAAAGTACCTAAAAATAATCAACGTGGGGTGTTAGTCCAAGGACTAAGACCGGGGCATAAATAAATGTAACACCCCGAATTTTCGGCCGTACAAGTATGACGTAAGTGTTTACCAACGTGCGCAATTTAATTATTTATAATTGCGTTTCTTATTTAATTCCCTTTTATTAATTGCTACAACGTGAATTATTTGTAATCCCTTGAAATATTTGAACAGATGTGATTATTTGAACTTCATGACTTTACGTGAATTAATTGCCCTTCGTGCGCGTGCGATTCATTTTCTTTTTTTGTGAAACTTGAGCATGATTGAGATTTATGTATTATGAACTTGTGAATGTGCCTGTTTCATGCTTTCGGATTTGTATGGTGTGGTATCGCATTGCATTTCATTTACGTGACCAAAATGGAGGCTAACGAGCAATTAGCCCACCTTTTGGTCCGACATGCATATCTTGAGCTAGGGAATTCGTATTCGAATTCCGTCACCTTCATTGAGTTCAAATCGGTAATTTGGACTCAATGGGACCATCCTTATATTTTTATAAACTCATTAAAATCTCCGAAACGCGAATGAAACGAGTCCTTTATGCACTTATATACAACAAACGAACCAAGAGAGAGCCTCACGTACCTATTCCTACACACCTAGTACCCTACTATTGACCTTAGCCCACTTGGAACTCTCTCTCCCCTCTCCTACCAGCTAACCCCACCGACCCACACCCCATTCCCACACCAAATTCACTTCATCTTCTCCAAGAGAAAAGGAAGGAAAGAGAAGCCATTGCCCACCTCCATTGAAGCAACCTTGAAGCTCAAGAACACCCTCATCTCTTGCATATTTCTTGAGGGTAATTGCATATTTCAACTCCTCATGATCTTGCGCATATTATATGATATAAATTACAAGCATTCACCATGAATTAAGCATGATTGAGGATTGGGAGAAATTAGGGATTTTTGGGCATATCATGAATTCTAGCATTCCATGAACTTTGATGGATTTTCCTTGCTTCCTTGATGTTTCTTATGGCATATTTGTGAAATTATGGACTTGCCTCACTTGTTTTAGTATGAAGTATGCATGTAAAGCTTGAAGAACTTGATCATTTTTCCTTCCTTGAGCATGATTGACCTTGATTGAGTTTTGAGCATGTATTGAAGTTGTTTTTGAGGAGTTTGGTGCCTTAACTTGTTGCATATGGTGGTTCGTGGTGTTGGGTGTTGCCTTGGCGTGTTGGACATGCTGCTGCTACTTCATTTCATGCAGACAGGGGCGCACGGCTGGAATTCATGCACAAAATCCGCGAGGCGGCGCGAGAAGTTTGAGTTGCAGATTTTTATTCCCCGCCGCGCAGGTTTTCAAGCCAATATTCGCGCGGCCGTACAGCGTTTGTTTTTGCTCCAATAAACCTGAAATTTTAACCACATAATCCTCTTTGAGTATACTTTCATGTCCCCTTGATTTCACCTCAATATCGTTTATAGATTGGGAGATATACCCATTTATTTTTTGTGTGGACACTCCACCGGAAAACTGCATTCGTCCAACTTCGAACCTACGCCATTTTCACCTCGATTTGAACCACGATTCGTGCCATACCGTTCTGGAAATCTATATGTGTCTATGTTCATATCCCATAAACAGAACCCAATTTGGACTTCTAAATCTTCAGATATCCTCATTTTACCGCAGCCTACGCATTGTGGAAAAACTGGCAGATTCGGCAAAGATCGCGTTCGGAGCTTCTTCTTGTATTTATTTCCATTTTTCTTGTAATTTCCCACCCCGATTATGATCCTAACATGTTATATGATGTATTATGTTCATTTCATGAAATTTATGGATTTGTTTGACGTGACTTATGCTCGTTATGAGTTCTCATGCTGACATTGTTCCTAATTGCGCATGAATGATTGGATTGATGATTTGTGAACCCTAATAGCTTTATGTGTGACGCCCCACCTTTTTGCACATACAGGTACACGCCACATGAGAGTTTATTTATTATTTTGCATTTATTTTCATATCTAATTGGTGCATATCATCCCCATTTTCATTCTTACTTGAACAATTTGACCAATTTGAATCATTTGTTAATCGCGTAATTTGTAATTTTATGATTTAATTTGTTGAGCATGCTTAACGTGATCTATTTAAGTTCTAGATTTTTATATATGTTTTGTTTCGATTTTGTGTCTTCGTGTGTTTAGTTTTGGACTCAAATGTTAAGTTTTGCATGTTTAGGGGTCATTTGGTAATTATGAC
>JBBMKE010412558.1:0-11510 GCA_037834125.1 Lippia alba | reverse complement strand
CTGCTGGTCTCGCTTTACATTATGCTAACATCATTACACAAATTGATAACATTGTGAGTTCATGTACTTGGTTGTTTCAGAGTGTGTAGCTATAATACATGTTCATTTAATATAGTATATATTTATGTACTAATAGAATTTCCTTGTTATTTTAATATACTTAAGGCATCACGGCCGACTTCTCTTCCTCCAAATATGAGAGATACATTGTACAATGGTTTGCCACCAACTGTCAAGACTGCTCTTCGCTCCCGACTACAGAATGACGCCAATGATGAGGTATATTTGCCTTTTCCTTTTATTTTTTGTGTTTCCTCAAAATTGTTTTTGTTTCTGTTTTTGGAAGCATCCTCACAAATTTTGAGATTGTCCATTCTAATTTAAAACTTTATCATCTCTTCCATTTCTATCTTTTTTGTTTGCTATGGTCTCTGAACTTAGCCGGTTCATTTGTTTGCAGTTTACGGTCCCTCAAATCAAAGCTGAAATGGAAAAAACTTTACAATGGCTTGTCCCTGTAGCAACAGATACAACCAAGTATGGTATCTCTTTAGTGTTCCATAAATAGAAACTCTGTATGGTATCTCTTTAGTGTTCCATAAATAGAAACTCTGTCTACTTTGGAAATAATTGCACCAAACCCCTTGTATTATGGGTAATGAGCGTAAGATATTGCTGTGATTAAAAATACCTCATAAAAACCTTCGTGAAAATTTGAAATCTGATCACAGCCCCTCCTTTGATCACATTGAGTCAGCGATACACGGAGATTTTTTTTTTTTTGGTGCTCATTAGTCATAATAGGGGTTGGGTGCTATTAACTCATTTACTTCATGTCAACTTTATGAATCTCCCTATCCTGATTAATTAATATACTTTTCAACTGTTGGCAAATGAAATCAGGGCACATCAAGGATTCGGATGGGTCGGAGAGTGGGCCAACACAGGGTGAGTGAAACGAACACCCCTTCCGCCACCAACTCCTCCCAATTTATTTTCTCTTAAATCCCCATCTAATATGAGAGAATTAACTTTCATTCTGTTCTTTCGACAGTAACGAATTCGGCAAGAAACAAAGCGTCCCAAATAACCTCATACGCTTACAGACCCTCTACCATGCTGACAAACATAAAGTGGACGCTTGCATCCTTGAACAAGTAACATGGCTCCACCATCTCATCAGTCTCGTAAGATACAGAGACAATGGAGGCCTCAAGGCTCCCCCAGCACGTTCTCCGAATCAGAGAGGATCAATAGACATGAATTCCGGTACACTAAACAACAATGTCAGAACACACAGAAGTCAGCTCTCGACCGAGGACAGGAATCTTCTGGAAGATGTAATGAAGAGGAGGAAGTTGGTCCCCGGGCTGAGTAAAAGTCAAGAATTTGTGATGGTTAAGAACAAAAAGAGTAAGATTTGGGCATTGAGTCGGAGCACGGGGAGCTCACCGCGGAGAGGGATGAAATATCAAAAGGCCAATGTTTTGGATATATTAGATGGTTTGGATTCATCATTTTCAGTTCCAAGGGATGATGATCATATATGAAAAAAATGTGTTATTATTTCATTTGATTCTGCTCAAAGTATATTTGAAAATTGGGCCATATTGTATATAGCCGTTTTGCGGGCGTTATATTTGATGTATTATATCCCCAGAGCTTTGATATGTATATTTTATGAAGAGGAAATTTTGTATTGCAAATAGGCCGGAGGAGATTTTGCTACTTGTGGAAGTAGCTGAATTCTTTGGCTCGGATAATACATTAGTGATCTTTGGAAGTGATGTAATTCAACTGAAGGATAATTTGCGGTGTGTTGAGAAAAGAAGTTCGGAAAGATTTGAAAGTTAGCATAGTTTTTAGGGTTAATTGGGGACACCCCAAATTTTTACTCTTAAATTTTATTTTCGGTATGATCAAAGTACTACTCTGTCCGGATAATTTTTTTTTAAAAAAAAAAAAATCTGACCAAGAAGACAATAGGATGTTTATCGAGGTACCCTCGTATAATAATCAACCCAAATAAATTTTACGCACAAAGGTTCATGATGCACATATTCAACAGCACATCCCAACCAAAGTGCTCAAAAATAAAAGAACGAATACAAGACCTTGTGGGCAACATCAAACACATCCCTAGCACAAGTATACTTAAAAGGACCATTCGTTAGCCTCCTGAGGAGGCGCTCAGACATCTGTCAGCCACATGACACACCAGTGTGGCGCCAAACTTGCAACAAATGACCATGCCTTTGTCGATGGCATTCTTAGGAATTATATACGGATCAGGTTGATAAGGGACAATTTGTACAATAATATCAAATTACTCAGCCATTGGCAGTGAGAAAATTACAATTTTGGTATACCAACTCACCATAATTGTAATTTTGGTACAACAAATTTTTCGATAAAAAAATTAACTCATAATTCTAAAAGTTTGCAATTTCATGGATTATTTGATCCAGATAGATAGGACTCGTCAAAAAATCCATTCAAATCTCCACGTGTCCGTTGGAGAATATTGCCACGAAGCACGTTTTCTCCACCGGCAATCGAAGGACTACCTCAACAGGCATAGGTGAATTTCTAATTTTGGTGCCTTTTTTTGGTATATTGTATTTTTGGTGTATTGCAATTTTGAGTTCTGGTTTTGAGAAAAAACAGAATCACTGTAGTAAATAGTGATTTTGCTTTTGGGAAAAGCGGAATCACTGTAGCAAATAGTGAATATCGTACATTGCAATCATGAATTTTTTTGATAAATCAGCAGCAAAATGTACGATATTCACTATTTACTACAGTGATTCCGCTTTTCTCAAAACCAGATAACCCCAAAGTTGCAATACACCAAAAATACAATATACCAAAAAAAGCGCACCAAAATTAGAAAAAAACCACAGGCATACATATGATCTTTAGGATCCTGAACTTTATGCTTTGAAACCTGCAAAGAAATCTTGGCAAGTGCACCGTTAAACTTGAAGATAATCCACATATTAATAATGTTTAAGAACCATAATGTAGACAGTTCCCAATAGTTTACTCAATTCCTGACTATTCTTTCATCTATTTTCTAATTGCTCGCACTAATCAACTACATACCTCATGAGATCCCCAACACAAATCTTGTGATTTGAACCTCTTATCAAAATCGAGAATTTTTCTCTTAAATTTGTGCATTTCTATTCATGATTAATATCAGGTTACATATTATGGACGTGTTAGAGATCTTTTACGGTACATATATATTTTGAAAACACATTCAAAGTGGCTCGAGGGATTTGTCAGCCATAGGCAATTTAGTTGCTGACATTAAAGCTATCTGCTCCTCTTCCTTTGAGGAGTTTCGGTTCACTTCTATACGTCATGGTGCTAATGAAATAATCTACAAGTTAACTAGAAATGCGCATCGGCCTGTATTGATTCTTCTAATTTTCTATTTCTTGTTTTTTATTTAATTTCCCTTGAGTCCGATTAATGTAGTATTCAGGACGTCAAGTCATGAAAGAAAAAAAAAAAAGAGAACACCCAAAGTGGCTCGAGAGATAGATCATGTGCAATATGAAGTTATTAATGTAAACTCATAAGTAATTAAAAAAATTGAATAAGAAAATAATAATAATTATTATTATTAAGAAGTCGAAATGCGTGACTCAAATTTTTTTTCTTACAAATTTATTTATATATTTGAGCTAATTCCAGACACCCGCTCATTCTTTAGTTCTTAGTGCACTTTGCCTCCTAACCTTTGAATCGGTGCGATTGTCCCCCTATTCTTTGAAAAATATCATCACACTTAACTCCTTTAACAAACGAAATTTGTACAAAGAAGATTTCAAATGTGTTGATGTTATATATCAAATTGAAGCTCTCGATGCAAAGAACACAACAATGCTCTCGAAACCAAAATCCGATTACTGACGAAGCAGAAATCACTGGTAAAAAATGACGCACGATGGACGAAACTTTGTAGCGGCTTTCGGCCGCTAATAGGGTTGCCAAGGGTATGAGTTTTGTTCGCTTTGGAGAAACAAATACGATGGTGGTCGTCTTGAAGGTTGAGTCGCCGTAACAAAGGAGAAATTAGTGGTCAAAGTTTATTAAAAGGGGTTAAGTGTGATATTTTTTAAAGGTTAGGGGGACAATCGCATTAATTCAAACATTAGGGGGCAAAACACATTAAGGGCTAAAGGATGAGGGGATGCTGGAATTAGCCCTATATATTTTAATCATAATTGTAAACAAAATAAAATTCATGTTTTATAAATTTTAAATTAAAATTTTAAGCTTAAATTAATTAGTCTCCAGCCTTTTACGACTCAGCCATCCAAGCTTATTGAGACGAAACACGAAACCGGCCTTTGAAAATATTTTGTAAAGTAGAGACTCGTCGACTGCGCACTTGAGGATAAAAATTGAATCTTTTCCCCAATTTTTTATTAATGGGATTCAGAAATATGAATCAGCAGTTCTTAACTATCTTATCTACGTTATATTCCCAATTCTTCTACTTTGGAAGCTGGAACATCATTTCATTGATTCTTTTTCCCACTTAAATAGCATGCAATAACGTCGTTTCATTGATTCTTTTTCCTACTTAAATAGCAGGGGTGGAGCATCCAAGGGGATGCAATATCACAGAAGAAACAAAAATCCAGTGAAAAAACATCTGGGGTGGTCTTCGAGGCTGGAAAAATGGCTAAGCTTCCAACTAATAACGAGGAATTTACAACAGAAACTAGAGATGCGTCTCCGGCGCACTTGCGTGTGAAGATTGAATCTTTTTCTTTACTTCCTAGCCTTGGCACCGAGAAATATAAATCCAGAGAGTTTCAGGCTGGTGACTTCAAATGGAGGCTTGTAATCTATCCGAATGGACTGATCAAGAGCGAAAACGATGAAGACGATCACATTTCTGTATACTTAACCTGACCATTGTTGAGCCTCCTTCTCTGCCTGTGGGTTGGGAAGTTACTGCGGCTTTCACCATCTTTCTTTACAATCAATTGCTTGATAATTACCTCTGTTTTCATAGTAAAATGCCTTGCTTTCATGCATTGAAACCCCAGTTTGGATTTTCCAAACTAGTCTCTAAGGAAAGATTTAGAGCTCCAGTAAATGGATTCCTTGTTGGTGATAACTGTGTTTTTGGAGCTGAAGTTGCTGTTGCCAAAACCCAACGTGTTGCTAAGTGTGTGTCTCTGAGGGATGACATTCCGTATAAGCGTGACTGGAAGATTTCTAACTTCAGCTATGTGAATGAAGAATGGATTTCAGAAGAGTTTACTGTTGGAGATCACAAATGGTACGTTCGCCTATATCCGAATGGAAATAGCAGCGAAGAAGGCCGAAGTGTCTCCATGTATTTATGTACTGGTGTGAACAGCTCTACTTCTTCGGACAAGAAAGTGAAAGCAGATTATCACTTGCGAATCAAGAACCAGCTCAATGATAATCACCAATCTAGACATGCTTCTCATTGGTTTAGGTCTTATTTAGACTCTCGGGGATGGCCGGCATTCATACCGCTTTCTGATATGCGTGATTCCAATAAAGGCTTTGTTGTCAAAGACTGCTACATTGTTGAAGTTGAAATTTCCGTAAAAGTTGTTGAATCATAGACTTATATATTTGTTATAGGAAGTTGGAACAGTATTATGCTGAATCTATTTGCGTTATGCTAATGCAAATGAAAATTGTTGAGCAAGTTTTGCTGGCAATTGGAACTTGGAAGCAGTAAAAGCTGAATTTAATCCTGCTTTTTGCGTCACCATTTTTGATATGTTCTATATTGATTCTCTCGTGCGTCCTTGTCATTATGTTTTATGTTTATATACCCTTAGTAATAGGCAAACATTCGCTCTTTTATTACATTGGTTTAACCGAACTATTGACTGAAACGCGTGATATTAGACCAATCACAAGAATCGAAGGGCTATTGGAGATGACTTTATTCCATTCATATAATGAAGGAATCAAGACATTCTTGGCTGAGTTAGAAATGTCAAATTTTAAACTTGGCAAAGTTATCTACTGGAAATGAGAATTGTTCCTATTATGGACACCTGCAACATGGTAACTAATTCATGAAAAATTCAGAGTTGTCAAATTGTTTAACAAATAACATCAAGTCAATTGAAGCAAAATTACTGGTATATATATCGAGCAAACAGGTTCAAAGATCAAAAAGTTGAGGGCTTGTTTGTTAATATTTTGGTCTACCTTTACTTGTTTACAAACGATTATATTTGATTCACAAATAACATGTGGATTTTAGTGTTCATTTGAGTTTGTTATTAATGTTTGTTCGCTATGTGGAAATGAATTCCAGAATAGAACCATGATTCAAAATAAAAGGGCGAAAATATAAATATATGTATAAAAATAACAAAAAATTCAAAATTTAAGAGGGACGAACCATCCGCCCCGCATGTAGCTCCATCTCTGGAAATTAATATATATTTCGTTGTACTATTTTAATCATCAAAGACTACTCAAAAATGGATGTGAGTTCATGTAACTTCATATTTATAGATAAAAATGCACGAAACTATTTTGTGTTAGCTGAAAAGAGTAGAAAAAACTCCAACATATGGAATATCGTTCAAAAAACCTTATCTTTTCTAAAAGTTTGCACGAAAAACCCTGAGCGCGTTGTTTGTAGTGCACACGCGTTGACTGCGTGTATGCCTGTGTTTTTTCGTGTGAAATGTCTATAATACCCTTGATAATATATATGGTGTGTATTTATAATATAAATATAATTATTAAAAAAAAGAACACCATGGATGTAGATCTGCTTTCGCGCTGGTGGCCGCCGAATCGGCCTTCATCGGAGAAGACGACATCTCCGTCTTCGTCAGGGAACCCAGATCTCGTTTATGATTTACTCGGAAATCAGATTCCGGAGGTGGTGGGGTGGCGGATGGGGAAGGAAAAAGTAGAGGAATGGGCGGCGGTGGCGGGGGAGGAAGGAGAGGAAAAGGGAGGGGGCGGCGGTGGCAAGTGGAGGAAGGAGAGGGAGGGGGCGGCACGGAGGTGGCGGAAGGAGAAGAAGAAGGAGAAGGGCAGGCATGGGGGTGGTGGCGCTTCAGCATTCGGCCGCTGCTGTAAATGGGGAGGAAGAAAGGTAGGGTAGGGAAAGCAACGATTGCAGAGGGAGGGTGGTGAAGGAGAAGAGAAGTGGCGGTGGAGGCAGTGGAGGCGGCGTCGACGACTGGGAAGGAGAAGGAAAATGTGGGAGGGCGGCTGCAATTGTTATGTTTTGTTGGGGAAAGAGGGGGGGTTTGGTTGTGGGGTATTTTGTATATTGTATTCTTTTTTTGGCATACACAATGTAGGTTGAGGGGATGGCGCCCCAGTCCAAGGCAGAATGCTTCCAGGCTCAGCGAGCACCTGCAGAGGTTCTTATATATTATATAGCTATAATTACTTGTATATGGATATATAAATACTATATTTTTAAATTAGAAATATATAAATGTGTCTATATATATATTTTTATTTTTTTTAAAAATAATAATTCATTCATTTTGATGGATCCAAAATACGCTCGCATCTCCACCGTCCACGTGTCATAATCTTAAAGGACGCTCTTGGGAGCCAAAAAGCACCTAAGCAGAACTCTCGAAGGAACGGGGCTCGTGAAAGGGATCCAGCCTTAACCCTCATCGCTAACCTCTCCAGAGGAACCACCCTGTGTTGGAACTCACCTTTGAAAGGGTCAACCCTCTAGCTTTAAACGCCCGTCGGTCCGACACCCTTCTTCCCGATAAGAGGGCCCTACCCCGAGTATCAGTATGCTCGATAACTGGTATGTGAGCACCTTACCGCTCGAGGGAATAATCCTTTAATTGCCGCTGACAACACAGGTGCGCATAACCACCTAAGAGGTAGGCCTGACACATGTATGTCACTCTCAAGCTCTCACGCATCGCCACGTGCCTAGGGCAACACTTTCTCAGGACCACATGGGTAATATTACCAAATACCCTTCACCCCCAACCTATATATATATAGAGGAATTCACTCACCCTTTCCTCAAACTTTCTTCATTCACAAGAAACACACACTGAACTGGAAAACCCATTGATGCACATTTTTAAGCTCTAACAGCTTCACCTCTTTCATCTTTTTGGGTGTTACCCTAGCTGATAGAATTCATGCTCTATTGGGAACCTAATTCCTGAGGCTCAAATACTCCTATGATGGTCTTTCCCCTTCACAAATATAACATATTTGGTGTTTGATTGTCACAAACCGATTCTGACACCATCATTTTAGACGCCGTCTGTGGGAAACCACCATTTCCAGCCTTCTCTCAGTTAGCTAGTTGAGTAGTGGCACCTTTCTCTTCCGTTTTCATTTCCAGTTCAACTTGATTTTTAGAAGTTCGAGTTTGTTACAAGCTTCAAAGATGGTTACTACAAGATCTGGTACCACAGATAATCGAGGACTCTCCCTCCCCTCAATAAGAGAGCCCCGAAGGAGGAGCCACCACTGAAGTTACCACCACGGTGGCTGGAGGCGTTAATCCTCCAGCAAATTCGGGAAACTTAACCAACGTAGTTACTCCAGGTGTTTTTCCCATTGCTGGGCTTGAGGGTGGAGGACCCAGTGCATCTATACCTCTCCCTGCACTCGCGAGCGCAGCCATCACCACCAACGCTGCCGGAATCGCGAATATGAGAGCATATACCACCATGATGCAGCCTGGAGTAATACAAGGATATGCTCAAAGGGTTATGCCAGGCATGATGCCGAATATGCTGCCGACTGTCCAACCCTATCATGTGGGCAATCTGCATCTGTCGATTACTCTATCCCGAGAAATCCAGGGTGTAGAAATGCCTCAGATGACAGGCCAGCAACTCATGGCTATATACGCTTAATGCGAGGCCCAAACCACTCAGAATGCTTGGAAGCATTTCACCACCACTTACTTCCCGACAGGAGCGGGAACTACAGTGGCTCTACCCTTGGGAGGATTGCAGACACATCCCCTCGAGGCGGCTCAGAATGCTCAGCAAGCCCAACAACCAATTCTGCCCCCAGCCCCGAATAAAGAAGCGCCACCAAGAGCGGATCCCCAACCTCCAAATCTGCAACCAAATGTGGTGGAACCTTGAGAGAAGAGGGGCGGAGACGAGGAGGAAGTCCAGTCAAAGATTTCTAGGAGAGCCAACCCCAGAATTGAAGGAGATCCTCAGCTAATAAACATGCAAAACCAGTTAGAGGACCTTCAGAATATGGTACAGCAGCTCTCCCATGCACGGTCCCAAGTTCCCAAGTGGGGGGTGAGGGGTCCAGGGCTGGAGATGCTCGCAAGCAAAGACAGCCGCTCCTGAGGCTTAGGAGGGAGCATCCAGAGAATTATGGAGAATATGATAGATTGAGAGGGGAGTACCGACCGTTGGCGGATACTTCGCCCCTGGACGAGGAGGTATTGATGACTCGGGTGGGAAATGGCAAGATCCCCACATCAGTCCACAGGTATGATGGAACCACTGATCCTACCGAGCATCTGAACCACTTTGTGCACCTCATGCACCTGTATGAGCATCTCCTGCATTACTGGGCCAAGGTTTTTGTCACCTTTCTTGAGGGAATGGCCCAAAATAGTACAAAAAGCTCCCTTCGTGTTCAATCTGAGGGTATGGCAATTTGACAGATGTCTTCTTTAGCCATTTTAACTCAATGAAGGCACCCGCCCCAACGTTACCATGTTGTACAACCTCGTTCAGGGGTCCAGAGAAACTCTCCGTTCATTTATGGAGAGGTTTAACAAAGAAATTCTGTTGGTAGACCGACCGTCGATGGATTTCATAAGGCACGTGCTCTTCCAGTCCATCAATTTGAAAAATTATATTAGTAAGAAATTTGTGGATAAAGTGGCTAAAAAGAAGCCACATACCTTACTTGAGCTAAGGGAGATAGCGGACTCCCATTTTACTCTCGAGGACATGTATCAGGCCCAAGAGCGGCCTTTGGCCAACCCTTCTCCAATGGTAAGGGCCCTGGAGAGGACTGGCCCAAGCAAGAATGGTCGACGCCGCAGTTCCCCCTATGCCAAAAGAAGCCCATCGCCACCTCAAAGCCACGAGAACATCCCCCTCAAAATGCCCATCATAGAAGTTTACTCCTTGGCAGACAAAAAACTCTCCAAAAGGCCGTCCAAGATGAGAGAAATCGAAGCCCATAAATGCTCGGGAAAATATTGTGCCTTCCACAAACAAAAGGGGCACGACACGAATGAGTGCCGCCAGCTCGAGGCGAAAATCTAGAGGCTCATTGCCGGTGGGCACCTCAAGGAATTCGTGAGAGTCCTTGAGTGATATGACGAGCATTGCGCTGAGCGCGCACGCAATGTGAGAAGGAGTGGCTCGTGCTTAAGAAGCCCTCCCCGTCATCGACATGAAGAAAGTCATAGAGAAATGTAGAAAGCTACGGAGCTCGAGAACCAACCCTATGCGGTCATCCACATGATCGTCAGTGGACCCTCGGGGGGAGATTCCAATGCTTCCCGTCACCTTTTCGTGCGCAGATATGATCAGAAGTACCAGCAATCCAAGTCCGTGTACTCTTTGGTAGCAGGTCAACGCTCAAAGGAGAATGACATAGTTGGTTTCACGGATAGTGACTTAGAACACATTGTAATACCCCGTGGGGCTAGCGAAACCTCTGACTGTCCCATGGTGGTTAGCCTAAATGTGCACAATTATGTTGTAAAAAGGGTCCTTGTGGATAGTGGAAGCTTCGTGAATATTTTACCTTACTCTATATTTTAGAAGATGAACATCATAAACATTCCCCTCAGAACAGCCCTCATTGGCTTTGGGGGTTCCGAGCTTGTCCCTCACAAACAAATACGCTTGGTCACCTCTTTCGGTCGCGTCCCTTAGCGTAAAACTTTATATGTTCTTTATGTAGTTGTTAAAGTGGATTTGCCTTACAACATCATAATCGGTCGACATGCCCTAGTTAATTTCAAAGCGGTGATCTCCACCTACCATCAAAAGCTCAAGTTTCCCACTCCCGAGGGAACCGTGGAGGTATTGTGCAATGTGAAGGAAGCCTGAGAATGTTATATATTGTCCCTCCGAAGTCATAAACCCAAGCAAACCGTCTAACCAGGTTCCATGAAAAAGATACTGGACTTTTCAATGCTAGATGAAGATGGACCCGAGCGAAAGTGGGCCAAGTTGTGTAGGAAGAAAAATAAGAAAAGACTACCCTAGCAACGAGCAGCGGTCCCCTTGGAGCGGTCGAAGAATCCTCTAGCAGCGAGAAAGATCAACCCATGGAAAAAACAGATAATCGCCTCACAGGAAAAAAAAATGCTCAAAGCACCCCAACCGGAGGTCAGGATTAAGCCCACTGAAAAGTATATCACCGTTGAACTTGAACTGGGCAATCCCGAAAAGACTACCCAGATAGGCTCCAGCCTCGAGGGACCTGCTCAAGTCATGATAATTGACTTCCTCCAGGAAAACTTGGACATCTTCGCC
>JBBMKE010412550.1:0-11510 GCA_037834125.1 Lippia alba | reverse complement strand
GGCCAAGTTTAAACATTGTTTAGACTTGATTAATATCCTGCAATTTTGAGTTGGCGCCTGCGGGCGTATTTGGAGACACTCCTACCTGTTTAGAGAGAGAGAGAGAGAGAGAGAGAGAGAGAGAGAGAAAGTTGGTTTGTATTTGGTGGGATCACAAATTGTGCCAAGATGTAGATTTGTTAGTTTGTGGCATAATATTGTATCCCACATTGGAAGACTAGTTTAGGGCAAGAATTGTTTTGTCCCACATTGGTTATTTGTAATAGTTTGGGGAGAACCCAACCCTATAAATAGGCTTCTTCGCCTTTTAGCTTAGTGCATCGAAATAAAGTCTCTCTCTACTTTTTAATATTTCTTAAGTGAAATATATTTTGAGTAATGCCCGAGGACGTAGGCTAAATTGGCCGAACCTTGTAATTTGGTGTTCTTTATTTACACCTTTTAATAGTTTTTTTAGTTATATTTAATTATATTATGCCTGATTTTTCCTTTGTGAATTTTAGGCATAATATTTCTAAATATTATTCGACGTTTCTGCAACACATACTATATTGAATAATGAGTTTAACCTTACTCACTCCCAAAAACTAGTTGTTGAGAAGAGGTTGTCAAACAAACCTTTATATATTGAATACCACATCATTATTTAATCGACGTCGGACATTTAAAATTGCACAGAAAGGAATGAAGGGAAAGAACCAAAAGACATGGGAAGATCAGCCCGAATTACAAGGCAAGGCAATACAAACAAATTAAAATTCAAAAAAAAAAAAATTGTGCATATGGAACGTTAATTTCAAGGCAACATATACGTTAATTTCACATAGATATGGAACGAATGTATTCATAAACATGTCCATGCCAGGCGTCTGATTTGCAGGAAGAATGCACCTTAGTGATACAACAAGAAGGTCATCCATCCATTCCCCATCCAAACGAAAGTTGCTTATAACTTCTAGCTTATTTTATGCAAAAGAAGCAAAATGAAGCACTTAATTAATTCCTATCAGGAGGAACAACTCTCCAACCAATCTATCAGGCGAATATACGTTCAGTATACCAGGTTTAAATGCATCATCCCCAGTCAAAGAGTTTAGATTGCATATATATGAATCAATAAACTTTGATGGATCTTTAATTTTTTATGAATACCTTATTTGTCCATGACACTTATTGATCAATATCAGAATCTTAACTTATGGGTATAATAGCATGCCTTGGGTCAAACTTCAAGGTATGACTGGGGAAGCTTTTGTAATTTCTCAAACCTCAAGGGAAGTTTGTGTAATTGATCAAACCTCAGGATTTGTCAATGTAATTATCCTTAACAAGTATTTCCTTATATGTGTGTGTGTGTGTGTTGATATTAGTGGACAACATTTCCAGCTAATCGTGTCACAGTTGGTTCATTGCCTTGAATGCAAGCTGCCTAGCTAATGGAATGTTGCCGAAGAAGCTGGATGTGACTGAGAAGTTTGGACTACTTGTTACTATGGCCAATCATATAGTTGTTCCTACTTTTTGACTAAAGAATTATTTGATTCTATCTTTGGGTTATATCCCTTTTTCAATTCTCGGTTTCTGTTTGTGTTTCATCATATGTACCACTTCATAATTATGTCCGGATTGATATCAACAGAGTCAGATCCTTGAAAACTGAATATTTGACGCCACATAACATTCCCATTGCCCCATTGGAGTAAAGTTCTACAACATTTCAGTTGATTAGACGGTGTTAATATGATTATTGATGTGTATATTGCAGAACAGGTGGAGCTACATGGTGCAACTCCCTTGAAGCCAGTCTCCCCTATATTAACTGTGCCTAATTTAAACCTGAGAGATCATGTGAATCAGTATTGTTATTTCGGCTTCTCAGCTTCGATAGGGAATTACTGCCAATTGAATTACGTGTTGCAGTGGAACTTCAATGTCCAACACTTCTCTGATCCAGATAAAGCATGAGAAATGGGTGATTATAGGGTTGGGAGCCGGTGGGACAGGGCTGGTGTTGCTGGTGGTGGCCATTTTCCGCTTCTTCTGAGCTCCCCCTTTCCGCCTGGACGAAAACCAAATGATTTTTTTTTTTTCCTGTTAGGATATTTCTTGAAGAACCTGATAATAGATACAAGCATAAACTCGTTTTACCTTGGACATCTTGGATTTGGTTTTTGCTTTTGGGACTTCTCCTCGAGCTAGGCCTCCCGTTCAAGCTCCCTTTCTCTCGCTTCTCCAAATAATACTATAATTGCCAGAAAGCACGAAATGTCAGAATCCATAACAGAGAGAAACTGCTCAGCAAACAATCATGATCAGATGAGTCTGTGCTCATTTCAAACTGTAATAAGGACTTACATTATATTCTCCTGCATAGTCCTGTATGATCCCATCTTTCACTTCCAGCACCCAGTTCACAATTTGCGGTGAAGTACTTGTCGTGGGAAACAGTAATAACAGTCCCTCGGTACTCGTTGATTGCATCCTGAAAAGCAAATACAACAAATTGATTTTCAAGAAGCAATTGATTACAAGAATACTATCATATGGACATAACAAGACAAGGAAGGTTAGGAATCAAACCTCAAGCATCTCTTTTGTAGGTATGTCCAGATGATTGGTCCGCTTGTCCAAAACAAGTAGAGTCGAAGGTTTAACCATGAACTTGCCAAAGGCAAGCCGGGCCTGTAAAAATACAAAATTGCCCATCCGAATGAAAATTAAGCTTCAAATTGATTATAATTTAAAAATGCCTCAGAACATTTTAATGAAATTTAGAAAAACTGAAATGCGAGAGAGAATTTAAGAATATTCTTGAACATATACCTTCTTACCACCACTTAGAAAGGAAAACTTGCGGTCGAGCATATTGGCCTTGAAGTTGTAACGTCCAAGAAGACCCTTAATATCATCAATTCTCCAGTCTCCTGCAACTGTTTCCACCACTGTTTTATTCAAATCAAGTGCCTCGGCCTGAAAGTTGCAGAAGAAGATTATAGAAAAATAGAATACAAGACAGACATAATGCCCTGTTTCACCAACATCCAAACCAAAATCTAGCCTAAGAATAAAGATTAGATATAGCAAGAAATAGCATTACAAACCTGATTCTGCTCAAAATAGTTTGGTAATACATTGTGATCTCCAAGCATAATGTCTCCCCTGTCTGGCTTTACCATGCCCATAATCAGTCTAAGCAATGTACTTTTGCCACAACCATTCGGGCCAAGAATGGCGATTTTCTCTCCCCTTTCAATTGTCAAATTTGCATTCCTAAATAGAACCTGGAAATTGGTAAAGGTACAGAATGTAGGTTATATGGTGCCGAAATATGATGGTTGAAGAAGAGGAATGACAATGCTGCCGAAGTAAGCATCTTTAAAGATATAGAGAAAAGTATATACGAAATGAATCTCTTAGAAAACAGATTTTTCAGTATCATGATAGAGTTCTATAAGAGAACATTGATGGGCCAAGAACTTTTTCTTATCTGGTTGAATAACTTGATTACCTTATCCTCATAACTGAAGTGTAGATTTCTCATTTCCACAACAGATCGGCCGCTTCTTCCTCGCTCTGGAAACCTAATTTTCATTTGTTTCCGGATGAAGGGTTTCTCCACTTGTTCCTCATCCTGTAGTTTTTCCAGCTTCTGTTGCCACCAAAGTTTCAAACAGATAGTTAAAAAAAGGAACCGAAATATAAGTTGAAAGGAGATACTCCAAATGCTAGCCACTTCGTAATTGGAGCATCCATGAAAGTAGACTCATCGATACCTTTTCAGCAGTAGAAGCACGTCCAGCATTTGCTCCAGCGCCTAACCTGCTTATTAAATCTCTAGTATGTCCAATCTCCTTCTGTTGCTTTTCCCATGCTGCAAACTGAGCTTCAATCCAAGCAGCCTTTGCAATAACATAATCAGAGTAGTTTCCTTCAAAAGTTCTGGAAACACCCATATCAGTTTCCACAATTTTAGTACACAACTGGTCAAGAAAGGCCCTATCATGCGATATGATCACCATCGGTACATCTTGCTTCTGCAAATAACCCTCCAGCCACTCAATCGTGTCAAGATCAAGGTGATTCGTGGGTTCGTCCAGAAGCAACAGATCAGGGTCCTACACGTAATTTCACAATTCATCAGCCTACAACACAAAGATTCATGCTCTAATATCATCAACAATCTATTTTTTTTTTACTTAACCAGATTATGTGATCATCATGTTCTTAAAACTAGCAGGCAACAACTGGAACTGAAACCAATTCTTACTTAAACCGGAAGCATGTCAAGAATTCATTGCTACCAATTCCCACAATCATTGATACCTGAAGCAAAATCTTCCCAAGTGACATCCTCATCTGCCACCCTCCACTAAACGATGCAACGAGCCTATCAGTGCCCTCAGGTGCAAAACCGAGTTCCGGCATCAACTTATTGATCTTCACATCAACCTCATCTAAATTCACAGCTTGCGCCCTCCTCTGCAGCAAATCAAACTCATCCAACAGCCTCCCCATTAGCTCCAAATCATCCACAGACTTCTCAATCGCCTTCTGCACTTTCTCCAGTTTCTCAGCAACCTCCATTTCCTCCTTAAACGCACTCAGAAACTCCTCTTTCACCGTTCTGGTTGACAAAACCTCAAATTCCTGGCTCAAGAACGCAACTTTCATGTTATGCTTGGCCTTTACTACATTCCCCGAATCGGGTTCCTCCAAACCTGATATAATTCTCAATTGGGTTGTTTTCCCCGCGCCATTAACACCCACTAACCCAACCTTCTCCCCCTTCTTCACTTCCCAGCTAATGTTCTTCAATACAGTGACGCCCTTGTATCTCTTGCTCACATTTTCTAACTTCACACCAGAGGAAATAGACGACGCGCCGGTGGGATTTCCGTTCCCGCGCTTGTAGTTTGTTCCTGATTGTTCAGAGCTATTGGAAGAGAAAAGGGATTCTATATCTTCGTCATCTTCGATATGACTGGTGGATGTTCCGTCGGAAGTTGCGGGTAATCTAGAGGACATTCGAGATAGGTTTTTGAAGGGAGGTGCGTGGGCGACTGTCACTTTTAGGGAAGAGGATGCGGCGGTGGATAAGGGGCGGTGGAGGTGGCGGAGGGCGGTGGAGGTGTAAGAAAGTGGGGTTTTTCCGGCGAGGAAAGTCGATCGTAGGTCCATGAGTTGGAGTTTGGACGTTAAGTCCATTGTTTGCTTTGATTACTTCCAATTGTTGTGTGAAATTTGGGGGGCTCAGTGAGAAAACATGGATAATGGTGTATGTGTGAATGTGAGAGCAAGGGTTTCAAACAATGTTTTTTTTTTTTTTTGACAAAAGTTTCAAACAATGTTGAGCGATACAGATCACAGAATGGAAGATGAAGATGAACTCTGTTTCTCCTTTATCTCTCCGGCCGTGGAAAGATGAAGAAGAGAAATAAGGAGCTATGCCTTGCAGGGATATAATAGTCTTTTCAAAAATTGTAATTGTTTTCTTCTTAATTTCGTGTTATGAGAGAATATTTTCAATGAGGGATAAGTAAGTACTAAATAGGTGAATAGGTGAATACTCTATTCCCGTGCCTCAATCAAATCGATGTAATGAGACTGAATATTTTACATTCGGCACTTGTCGTTTAGTTAATGAAAATTTTTGAGAGAATAAAAAATCGAATAATAGATATTAGATGATTGATTCTCATCCGAGTCAGGTCCATTTCAACGCGAAACCAAATTGCATTTTCTTTGACATGGAAATGGAATGATGTGTAAGCCAAAAACTTGAATCCTGACATTATTCATTTATAAGAAAATAAATATTATTTTTTATAAGAATATATAATCTTATCTATATAGTTTTATATTGATCGTGTAATGTAATTATGTGAATAGCACGGAACGCGACTTATTTATTACCACAAAAAATATGAGAATTCTGATAATTGTTAAAAAGGGTTGGGGTGCGGTTGAGACTTATGACTACTTCCTCTTGACTTTTGAGGTTTCTGGGCCATGAATATTTATGTGGACCAAGAAAAAGGAGATCATAGTGATAAAGACAATATGCTTTGTCGTGTATAGCCCATTTCGAAGGATTTCCTACTGGCGTTAAGCGCCACGTATACCTACAATCTCAATATCCTGCATTAGCCACGCTTTTTTCTTTTTTTTTTTTACAACCAAATCCGGAATATTATTTCAAATCATTAATAACACGAAATAAAATACAGGAAAAAAATTAATACAGGCTGAAGCCGCAATTCCAACAAATTTATGAGCTATTATATTAGCATCACGTCTAATAAACGAAAAACAAACCCTAGGACTAGATTCCTTGATATTGTTCCTTATAAGTTTCACAGGTTCGAACTGATTCGTAGCCTCCTTTTCATCGGATTGAGAATAACAATTATTTTGGCCTACAGTAGATAACTCGGCCAAAAATTTCCTCGATGAATAAAAGAAAACGATAAAATTGAAAATAACTAAACTTCCATATGGAAGAGACAAAACTTCCATACGGGAGAGATAAAACTTCCATACGGAAGAAACGAAAATAAACATAACAAAAAAACACACTATTTTGATTTTTCTTCCCACGTAACCCAAATTTAACTTCAATTCTTTTTCTTTTTTTGGATAGAAAAAACTAGGCTAGTCAATGGATTTGACTAAGTTTAGTATATCCATTCGATAGAATATATTTAATTATAAATATTTATTATTCAAATATATGAATCACATCGGATTTAAATCTTAATTTTCATTTTTCATATTGAATTCGAACCCCGATTAACAACTCTGGAAAAAATACATACAGATACAATCAATTCGTCTATTTTTTGGTCTGGGTATATGTAGGCCCAATATTTAAAAGCCCAGTATTTTATATGTATCCTAGGGCAATGGTTATATTTTTTAATCCAAATTGAACCCAAATTTTGATAAATTCCATTGGAACAAATAATTCAGATGAGTCATATTTAATTATAAATATTTATCATTCAAAATAAATATACTTAATATAGAATGAAGGATTCATTTACTAAATATAAAATGACGGAATCCAATTCATTTAAATATTTGAATCTAAAAATGGAATCTGATATTTTATAATACTCTCAATTATTTACGTCGTTAGTCCACTACAGAAGTCCAAAGGTGTCACACGGTAATCATGACATTAACAATAATTGTAAAAAAAAATTCAAAAATTTAAGTAAGATAACTTTTAATAGAATTAGCATAGCAAATTGACGAGGTGCACAACTTTTCCTTTTCATATGTTAGTTGCCTAATTTGTGCAAGATTCACTATTATTTATTTTCTTCATTGGTTTTTCTTATTATGGCTTTTTCACATTTTACTTTACAGATATAGATATTCACAGTTGGACTAGACCTTCTACATACATTTGTCATTTGGTGCACATTATTAGCCTACGTCCATGGAATTATAAGAGGGCATAAGGCTCAATTTTATTCTTGACCAAGTCGCAACAATTTTCTGACGTTTGGATTGTTGGGTTTTTAAATAATGAACATTTAAAGGGTGAGATAAAATTATATTATATCTAATTTAGAATTTGAAGGGCGAGATGGCTGCTTAAGATTTGGAGCTACTCCATTTTCAATATAAAATTAACCTAAAGAGGTGAGACCATCAACTAAGATTTAAAACCACTTCATAGTTTATACATACAGCTAGGTCTAAAACAAAATTTAAAAATATCTTATACTCAAAGTTGGAGTTCAAGATTGCTAATTAAAAATATTAGAACTACTTCATATCTACATTTAGATAAAAGTTTCATGTCTGTGTTCAATATTTAAGCCTTTAAACATCTGATATTTATATTTTTTTTTATTAAACATCAAATCCACTTGTATTTTTTGGATTTGATCTCTGTTTTTCTTATTTTATTTATTTTATTTTTCTCCTGAAGAAAAAAACTATCAACCCCAAGTTGAATGGGCAGAATTACTAGTAAATATTAAGATTCAGAGATATTTAGTTAATTTTTTTTTAAACACACACCTTTAAGTGGTTAGAGATATTCCAACTCGGGACATTGTTCCCGAGAAAATATTTTCGAACCACTTGAATCAACACTTATTAACATATTTAATCAATACGTAAAGATAGAAGAGTTGGTTGAGTGATATAATGCAAAATACAAATATAATACAAATAAGATACGATATTAATAGAATGACATATTTTTTTTTTAAAAAATTATTTGAAAATATCAAACATGTATTCAATACAATATAACACAATAAGATAATAATTTAGAATTATTAGTAACATTGTAGATTGAGTTTAATCAAACTTGATATTCACACAAAACGACATTATAAAAGATAGTTTAGAGTATTGCACGATAGGTTGAGATCAACCAACTCTTTATAACAATATAAAAAACGGACTAATTAAATTGATAACTTCTCTACATCGATCTAAGTATCCTGGTTCTAATGCAGCGATACTTCTAAAAATATCATTTTGCTGTCTTGTGTCGTGTTAGACCCGCATGTCCGATACTGTGTCCGACACTCCTCACGTGGGAAATTAAAAAAAAATTCATATTGTTGTATCCGTATTGTGTCCGTATCCATACATGATATCTGGGAAATCGCTAGTTTACATTCTTTCATTAAATTTCACTTCTCTAAGCAACCTCGGGATTATCGCCACCATGTCCTCTTTTTTAATTCATAGGCGGTTTGTAGTCCTCTTATAATTTATTTAACGGTTGCACTGATATTATAATTATACCATAATATATGATTGAGAATGCCACAGGGACGTACTGTTTCAACAAAAAAGTAAATAACATGACGCATGGGACAATATTACTTGATTTGACTTTACCATACTACATTAAATGTTCTGATAGCAAATCGCGAACCACAAAATATTGCATTTATATTCATTAAATAACTTATAATTCTTGTTCCTTCACCAAAATGAGCTACTTATTCCCTTAAACGGAAATTATGAAAAAAATTCTCAATTGTATGACTCAATTTTTAGTTTGCTTCTTAAGTCGAAAATTTCTTTAGTTCACTCCCCATATGAGAATCAAAATTTGACTTTACTCTCAATCTGTACAGCAAATACGATATATTGCGATTTAGATACGTGATATCACAATTTAAATATGCGATTTCTGAATTTTATCAAAATACTGGAATTGCGTATTCAAATCGTGATATTGCATATCTAAATCGCAATATGTCATATTTACTGCCCAAATTGAGGAGTTCTCATCTGGGGAGTCAACTACAAAAAATTTTGACCTAGGAAGCAAACTAGAATTTTTTCAACTCATGGTGAATTTTATAAAAATGTCCCTATTCTAAATTGGTCTTGGTACAGCTGTTGTTCTAAAAAAAATCAAATTTAAATATCTCTAACGAGTTCCTATCACGTGCAAATGAATATTTCTTGGTTTTGCACGCTATTTTTTTTATTTCATGAAGATGAAAATTCTGACTTTACATTTTTTATTTTATTTTTTTTAGTTTGATGAAGGTGAAAATTCAATCACATAATCTCTTAAACTGTCATGTAGGAGTGTCATTAAAATTTAAATCTCTCTAATAGAATGGAGGAAAGTTGTATTATTTTTTCAAATTTAAAATTCTAACCTTTTCTTTCTAATTTAATTCTAATGTTGTTCTGTGTTTGGATTGAATTGAGCAAGTGATCTTCAAAAACATATAGATTAGATAAATTACATAAACACCCTAAAGTTAGGCGTAATCCAACACACATTCTCGGTAGTTTGGAAAACTACAAATACACCCCTAACATAATATAAATTAGAAGTCAATACGGGTTCATTCAAGTGGTTAATAGATTTGTTTTTTAGTGCAATTTCATAGATTCGAATTATGTGCGTGCGGAAAAAAAAAACTACAAAGCAAAAAACCCTAATACAAAGGTTGATTTGCCCTGGTGCTGTGAGCTTGATTCAACATCACTAATTTGGAGATGTCATTCCTACCATTCCATGTTAGTAATGACGTTATAGAAATTCTTCATCATACGACCAAGTCAACCCCAATAATTCTCTCTAACAAGTCCTGTAACGCCCCGATTTCTAAATTCTAAAAAACAAGAAATATTCTGAATAGGATATTTGGTTAGGTGGTATATTGTCTGCACTGTTCGAGTCCATAATCGTCATGTTAGTGTTGTCGCGCTGATCTCTATCTGCATCCAAATTACTCAGTGGCATTTCTACCACCACAGACTCCAAAATTCAGGTACAAGCGATACATGTGCGTTCGAGAGAACTAATAATTAATCAATCTAACTACATATACTTGGTAAAATCATAATATTTTCATACAGTAGATATAATTATAATTATGTGAATTATTTGAAATTTGTGAAATTATACATCATTTATATTTGATCAACATTTTTATTAAATTATCGAACGTGACATGATTACTTGAATGTCCTTGCTTGATCACTTTCATAATTTTGAGGACCTAAATGCATGGGAATTATGGACTTATATCATCATAAATTGTTAAATATAAACTTGAACATAAAACTTAAAGGTTGAGGGACTTGTGTGTAAATTGGCATACATGTATTTCATATGAAATGAGAGAATGCAGCATTCCATTTCCAATTCAAACACACACACATTTCTTCCCTCTCCCTCTCGGTAGAACACCAAGGAAGCACCAAGGGTTTGGCAAATTTCATCCCACGCTAGAATTCGTGCATAATCAACTAGGATTCATCAAGAAAGCATCATCTCATCATCTTCATCCTTTCTTTTCCCTTAAGAAGGTATATGATCATGTATATATGAATATCCATGAATCCATGTGTTGAGCTAGGGTTAGGATTTCTTTGATTTAGTTGATGATTGGTTGTTGGAAGCATGATAGAGAGTTAAGTGATTGAGTCCCATTGTTGATTCTTGCACTATATGAAGCTATGATCATGATTTATATGCATTCAAAAATTGGGGGAAAATGATGAAATATGCTTGAATTCATGCTTGATGATTGATATAATTGCATATTAAGTGTATGTGCATGCTAAGGGATGATTTTGATGCATTAGAATTGCTTGAAGTGTTGTTGTTGTGGTTTTTGAAAAATTCCCGAGAGCCTCCCCTGTTCTGCCCTGTTTTTTTTCAAAACGGCCATTCCCGCCCCCTTTGTAAACTGGAAACGGTCGTTCCCGGCGGGGCTTGCCGAGCACGCGCCCTGGGAACGACCGTTCCCATTTTGAACTTTCGTTCCCACCTGTCTGGCAGAACAAAAGCTACTGCATAAAATTTTGCCATTTTGCATATTAATCCCAATTGATCCCAAATCGAGCCTATACAACACATTTCATATAAAAATAAGTTTGTAACGATCGATTTCAGGATTGTCTCGTTTTTCGTCTAGTTTTGGACAATTATGCCTAAAATTGCTACTTTCTTATATGAAATGCATATGAACTAAGTGTGATTGCACGTTTCATGATACTATGAT
>JBBMKE010412541.1:0-11510 GCA_037834125.1 Lippia alba | reverse complement strand
CAAGTAGCTTTGATGTCAGCAATGACATTGCCGATATAAGAGCTGTCTTCTTCGTCGCTATTCAAACTCTTAATTAATTTTCTGGGGATTGGGGTGGCAACTCTGATGGGTCTTGTGTTGGGTGGGAGGGAAAACTCTACTTAGACTTGGACAAAATTTAATTAATTATAAAGTTATATTTTGCTTATTATTTAATTAATTATTTGTTAAAATTTTATTACTTACATAATAAAAATAAGAGATAACAACTTTTTGACATCGTATACTACAATCTAAACTCATTTTTTAGTGATTTTTTACTTAAAACATTTATATTCTTTGGACAAGTAACTACCATCTAAATCCATTTTTTTAGTGATTTTAGGCTTAAGACATCTAAATTCTTTGGACAAGTAGCATATTACAATGCATACACGTCAATTGTTTCTAAACTAACACCTTTAAAAAATGATTTTAAATGGTGATATATTAAAAATATATATATTAAATGATGATTTGCTAGTCACAAAATTTGTTCCGCAAATTATAAGAAATATTATAATTCAAATGTAAAAAAATTATTATCTGTCAATGTAAAATACTCTCTTCTTGTTAAGTTGATTTGTTAGAAATTGGTTTGATTTAGAATTAAGGAAAAAGCGTCCTTATTATTTATCTTTGTGAATTCAAAAAAGTTTGTAAAGAGGGGAATAAACTTTATTGTTGTCTTAAAAGCGGCATATATTTTGTAGTTTTGTTTTGTTAGTGGTTCAAAAAACTGTGGTCTTCTGACAACGTTTTAGGTGGGATTGCTTGCTTTTTATGGCTGGGAAAAGGGAAAGTGAAGCATGGGAATTTTTCCTTGCCAATTTTTGCCTCACAAATTTGTCACTTGACTCAAGACATCCAGCTTGTAAAGAAGAATGGGAAAAACTGAAAAAGGATTCATGGAATCAAAATCCAAATCCAAATAGAGTGTAATGTTGAAATTAACGTATTCAGAACTAAATGATTCATGAAATCAAATGTAATGTTGAAAATTACGTATTCAGAACAAAAAATGATGAGTTCTAAAATTAATTCTATCTTTTATTTAATTAAACAAAAATTTTAGGTAGAAATAATACTTATATGAAATAATCTCAAGTTGTTAGTTGACGTCACATATTGTCACATGGAGGTCCACAACCAGCTTCACAGAACACTCCATTCATGTGGAATGTTCCGACCCAGAGTCTCTTTACCGATCGAATACTTGTGAGTATTTATAGTTTGAGATGTATCCTCTCAGTTATTTGTTTAGTTCCACCAGCTTCTGAGAGTTGTATCGCCTACTAATTGGCTAGTTTTTCGAGCACATGGTCGCTTTGACCCAAAGTGTTCCGTACAGAGGCCGCATTTAATGCAGAACACCCCTTCTATAGGGGTATTAAATGCGTTTAATACCCTTCAGATCCTCTGCAAATACTTTGTTTGACAAGGCGGATACGACGGGGAGTTAGGTTGGGGTTTATCTATACCATTTCAATATTTAATGCACATTTGATTGTAGACACTAAACGCGCACAAAACCTCTTAGCTATAAATTGAATGCCCCTCATTTAATGACTCAGATACGTTATTATTATCCTATTAGGTACGTTTCTGCCTACTTACTCATCTACCTCACTCGACAACCCCTATATTCTCTCATTTTAATCTTGGAGCTTACGCTTGTTCCGTCTTATAACATTTAAGAGATTTAGATCTTCCTCGCTTTATAAATCTAAGTTCCCAAGTAGTTTGTATTCCTAACAAAGTGAGATGGTGTTCGTGATTGTAGATTTAACTAAATTTAATGTAAAACGAATTGAAGTATTCTTAGTTACATGCATGTTAAATAAGAATGGTGAGAAAATCACGTGAGCATAATATAGATTACGCTGTTATTACTTATTACTATAGTTTGATTATCGTTAATTGTTTTGACAACTCCGCGCATTCAAAGTTGTCCATTACTTTTTACCTTGGATTAACTTTGGAATTACAAGCGAATTTTGGAGTGATCTCAAGTTCTTATTTTTTGGATCATACACAAAATAGGTTAAAATATGCTACATATAATTTTATTTACATTTACAAAGTTCGAACTCGGCCTGAAATCATATTAAAGTGAACTCATTCCCTTATTTTCTTGAATCAATTGCGAGTTGGTTATTTATCCTTTTTATTCATGTAATGTGCTATTGCTCGATATATGTTACATATTTATCCTCAAATTTACATACGTATAGAATAGTTTAATATATCAAGAATAACAATACCAAAAGTATGAAATATACAGTTGATTGAATGCATATACTGATACCCACTACAACGTAGATAAAATATAATAAATAATTTTTGTATGTAATTAAAGAGCTTAAATGTAATTGAAAATATTTTGTTTAAACATCGACTTAAATCCAATTTTAAGTTATGCAAAGTGCTCTAACGTAGTGTAACTAATGGACTCTAATTTCAAAATGAAAATTGCACCCGCGTCCAATGGGCTCCATGGTGTCCAATTTTAAGTTCGAAAACTACGCTCGCGTCCAACAAACTCTCGACGATAACATGCCCGTTGGTCCGGATCAAGACACTCATGAAAATAGCATACATAACTTTATTATTATTATTATTATTATTATTATTATTATTATTATTCACAATTATATTAATTAATGACAGCTTCATTAATTTTCCTAAACTCCAAAATTAATTTCAATCAAGTTATTCCGTCAACTTGAGTGGTTGAAGGTTTTAACTTTTAAAGAATGACGGTATCTTTGAAAAGAACCTAACTCCCATGCGGCATATGCTAGGACGTACCTAAAAGATACGGAATGCACACTCATGCTTCATTGTAAGCCAATCGAATACTCTTTTAATTAAGGAGTAGTTGATCAATGCAAGTCAAATGATCATGTGTACGTGCTTGATTAGTTACATAAAAAACTTTAAAGACTTACATTAGCAACACTTGTAAGTCGTATATATATACTTAGTGAAGTTAGGATCCATGTATAGGTAACATTATTATTTGAGCTTCAATGTGAGCCCAATTCAACGATATGTAGGAACATTTGCAAATTCTTAAAAAGAACCTTCGGGTAAAGGAAATATTTTTAATTATTTTTCTACTTAAAATGAAAAGAAATAAATTAGGAACTACGTATTGTTTTATGGACATTTCTGCATATCATTCTTACTTTGATATTTGGATTGGTACTATGTATCACTCCATCGTTAAATTCTTTCTAAAAAATAAAATAAATTAAATTAAATAAAAATAGAGACATATATAGAGTTCTAAATTTATTTGTCTGGAATAGAATTTTTCATTATTCAAATATATATTTAAGATATTTTCATATGTTTTTAAATATTTGTAATTTTTATTATAACAACATTGTACAATTTTAATCTTACAATAATGAAGCCTTTCAAATAGAAGTTTTATCGTCAATAGTGATTGATCCAAGTAGTTAAAGATTTTTTTCTCTATGATAATAACTTGGATTCGAATCCCTCTAATTACTTAAGTTATGTGTTTAAAAAAAATTAAAAATTTTGTCACTGATCAAAGTTTAAAAGATACATTTTATTGTTACATACGATTTACGACAAGTATAACAATAAATGATATTTTACATTTATCATGTAATTTATCTTATACCATATCGTATATATATATAGAAAACAATATTACAAAATGTATATATAATTACTCATGTCTCATGCGTAGCTTTGCGTATTTCTTTCATGCTTGCATGTGACCGGCAAATATTTAACTTTAAAAACTTTCCCTCTCCAAGAAAAAGAAATGGAAAAGCAAATCTAGCCAACTTTTACCTTAATGAAAACCTTATTACCTAAATTTGGTCTATTTCCCTTGCGGACTTTTGACAGAGATCCCGGGGCATTTCCCATGATATGGACAATGTGACATAGAAAGCATCTTCACCACCACTGTATATAGAATTCCATCGGGCTTTGAATGAAGAATATTGGTAGTAATTTTGTGAAATTATAAAACTTTAAAGTTTAATGTAACCTTTTTAAAGATGAAGAACATTTTAAGATTATAAATGATACATTAGGGTCCAACGGGATCCTCAAAGAAAGTAGCTATTCTTCATGTTCATTATTTTACTAGTCATATCCGTAATTCTAATCCTTCGACCTTTACTTGTGATAACAAATTATCTAATTTTTTTGGTGGAAACAAATTATCTAAATGAGATACATGAATAATATATATACATTTCGGTATGAATAGAACGATATAATTTTTTCAAAAGAACATTAATATGACAAATATTTGATACACTTAGAGGTAATATGATATATATGAAAGTATTTGTACACGATTGTGTCCTATCTATCGGTTCAATAGGACAAGCCTAATGGACTGATTCCAATAAGATTCGGAGGCAAAAAGTTAAAATTCTTGTAGAGATAAATTATAGTTAGAATACTATTTCTCATGAGAAACACGGATCATACTAAATTTAATAATAAATCAGGTCAAACAATCGCGGTAGAACACTAAAATTATGCTAATTGTATGAGTACAACTCTTTAAAATATGATATTGATCTTGTAATTATGCCCATTTTGTTTGGAACCGGTTTTTACTGCCAAAAAATTGAGTAATTTTTGGTTGACTCATGTGAAATCAGACCGATTTTTCAAAAAGAAGAAACAATTATGATTGAAATGTTCATACAATTACTCGATTTTTAAATATTATAATTATTTTACAATTGAAAAATAAAAAATACAAAAAATGTTTAAACGATAATTAAGCATAAAAGAATTGATTGAATGAACGCTGCCTCAGTTAACGCTAGTCATTTATTTGTGAATTGGTATATCGAAAATGTAATGTTTTCATTGTTTTTATCTTTTACTTATTGCATTTAGGGCTGAACACGTATATATATCATCTTAATAATATAGGAAATGAACTCAAGCTTTACGTACGATAAATGTTATTTGTACCAAAAGATTGTACTAATCTGAGTGCGTGGGAGCCTGAACTTACGAGCAAGGGCAACAAAATAAATAAAAGGCAGAAGAAGGTCATTAAAATTAATAACAGCTATGATTTTGTTTGTTTGGATAAAGCTGGTCAAACTATGTTGACTGACTGTGAGACATCGGACAAGTGCTGCTTTCCCATTACCCCATCTAACTTTTCCTTTTCTTTTTTGCTTTTTTTGACTGATGATTATTGTCCGGTGGCCCCCTTAAAACTCAATTATTATCACGACACCCTGTTTTTTTTTTACCAAATTATGCATCTTGCTAACTTTTTCTTGATTATCATATATACATACAAATACAAATATATGCCAAATTATATTTCCTTTGGTGGGAGTTCTTCTAAAACTATTATTTTGCTTTGTCGGTTTGTGTCAAGCATTGTATTAAATATTTTTTACGTAAATTTTTTTTAAAAAAATATGTCTAATCATAATTATATGCATAAAATATAAATATCAAATAAAACAAGCGTGTAGTACAAATATGTTGAGCTAAATGACATAACTTCAAATTTGTTTAGATTTGATTAAATATTAAATGATCTGAACTCTAACAAATTTAATCGATTTCAACTACAACCTAAAAGCGAGTAATTTGATATAATTTACTATATACAAGAGCAAGATGAGTTGTAATACAAATTTTAAATATTTTTATTATTACGTTTGAGTCGAACGAAAAGTAAAACTCTTTTTAAAGGATTTTTTTAATAAAGAAGTTTTAATACCTGATCTCTTAAAAAAATCAGATAAAGTTTGTCTATTATGATCTAACCAATTACTATTGGACCAAAATATCGTACGTGCAAACTTCAAATATTATGAAATGAAAGAATATATTCAATCTCGGTATTATATACTCACTGAATTGATTCTTAACGAGATTTTGATGATTGGTTTCAAATTAAATATCGAATAGCTTGATAAATTATTTATGATATCCTCAAATACTTTGGAAATGATGAATGAGTCCTTGTCTCATTAGGGATAAGAAAGCAACTGTACTATGTGAGGCAATTTGGATAGGACAATGAATATTTAGACTGGATAGTTAATTGTTTTGGCAAATGTTGATAAACCTAACTCTAATGGAGGCATAAAGAAGACAACAAGTTGCAGAGAGAAAATGGGCTAAAATTATGAAATTTTATTAAGTGAAGAAATCGTGTACAATACAATACTTAAAGGGGACACGCGGTCAACGGTAACTTGGACGCGTGTAAAAGACGCAATACAAAAGAAAAGAGCAACACACTTCTACAATATTTGAATTAAACAAGAGATGGGCCTTAGCCCAGCAACCAAAAATAATTAACAACTAAAAGAATGGCCCGGTGATAGGCCCAATTCCAAGAGCCGCCCTCAAGTTGGAGCTTCGTTGAAAAGAAAGCCCAATTTGCACAAAATAGCCTGCAAACGTGGTCCACCAAGCGATTTAGTGAAGATGTCTGCTAATTGTGTTGTAGTGGAAACATGTTTAGGTAAAATGAAGCCTGCTTTGAATTGATTTCTGACTACATGACAGTTAATCTCCAAGTGTTTCATATGCTCATGGAAGACTGGATTCTCCGTGATGTGTATGGTTGCCTTGTTATCATACCAAAGAGGAATAGGTACAACAACTTGAACTTGCAAATCTTGAAGTAAAAAGCTCAACCACTGCAATTCTGAAACAGTTGCTCCCATGCTTCTGTATTCTGCTTCACAGGAAGATCTGCTCACCGTGGCCTGCTTCTTACTCTTCCAGGAGACAAGTGTTGAACCTAACAAAACACAAGAATCAGTTAGTGATTTTATGTTGAGATGACAAGTAACCCAATCTGCATCACTGAATGCAGTAAGGGAAAGATCATTCTTAGTTGGGAAAAATAATCCAGCATGTCTTGTGCCTTTCAAGTATTTAAGCACATGTAAAGCAGCATCCCAATGAGATTGTATAGGTCCAGACACAAGTTGACTTAGCTGCTGTACTGAGAAACTAATGTCAGGCCTGGTTAAATTAAGATAGAACAATCTACCGATAAGTCTTCTATATTTTGCAGGATCTGGAAAAGGAACATCTCCAGAAAAATCAAACTTATGCCCTGCAGAAAGTGGTGTGCTAACTGATCTGCAATCACTCAACCCAGAATCAATCAGTAAATCAGTTATGTATTTCTTTTGAATGATCATCATACCAGTTTTACATCTGAACAATTCAAGGCCCAGAAAGTATTTTGCATTTCCCAAATCTTTGATGGTGAACTTAGAATTCAAATAATTCTTCACATCAGATATAATATCATCATTTGATCTAGAAATTAAAACATCATCAACATAAACAATAAGCATAATAAAATCCTCATTTTTAGTAAGAGTAAATAGACAATGATCATGAGCAGATTGCACAAATCTATAAGCAAGTAATTTCTTAGTGAATTCCAAGTTCTACTGTCTTGTGGCTTGTTTAAGCCCATATAAAGACTTAGTTAACTTGCAAACCTGACTAGGGTTGAACTTATCATAACCTTGAGGAGGTAACAAATAAACATCCTCATCCAGGAAGCCATGAAGAAAAGCATTATTAATGTCCAACTGATAAAGGCCCCAACCTTTAGCAGTTACCAAAGCTAAAAATATCCTAACTGTAACAAGGTGAAAAACTCTCATAATAGTCAATCCCAAAAGTCTGATTAAAACCCTTGGCAACTAGCCTTGCCTTGTATCTTTCCACAGTCCCATCAGGATTAAATTTAACTTTATAAACCCATTTTGACCCAATAACTTTCTTATCATTGGGTAAATTAGTAAATATCCAAGTTTTATTAGATTCCAAAGCTTGAATTTCTTTATTCATAGCTACAACCCATTCAGGGTATTTAATAGCCTGAGAGGAACTAATAAGTTCAGGAACAGAAGCAATATTACTGATAAAAACCATATAACTCTCTGAGTAAGGTAAATTATCAAAAGAAATGACAGAATTTGAACAACCAGATTTAATATCCAAAGTATAGTTCATGTTACAAGCATAATCCTGCATCCATGTAGGAGCAGACTTAGTCCTCTGACTAACTCTAAGTTGTTGATTTTCATTAACATGCACATTATGGGAAGTAATGTCTTCAAAATCTGAATCCAGAACAGGATTCTCAGATCTATTATTAGGTGACAATTCCTTTTGAATAAAGAAATCATCATCAGCATTATGAATATATATTTTAGGATCAACAACTTGGTTGGTATCATTATCCTGAAAAGGAAACATTTCTTCAAAGAAATTAACATCTCTGGACATAATAATAGTTTGTAAATCAAGATTAAATAATTTATAACCCTTCTTATCCTGAGGATAACCAATAAAAACACATTTAAAAGATCTAGAAGAGAATTTAGTTCTTCCAGGTCCAGTGTCAACAACATAGCATAAACAACCAAAAACTCTTAAATGATCATAATCTGTGTTCTTCCTAAAGAGTTTAGAATAGGGTGTTTTCCAGTCAAGTACCCTAGTAGGCAATCTATTGATAATATAGGTAGCTGTAAGAATAACATCACCCCAAAATTTTATAGGCATATTAGATTGAAACATTAAGGCTCTTGCAATCTTCAAAAGATGTTTGTGTTTAATTTCCACAATCCCATTCTGTTGTGAAGTATAGCACAAGACATTTGATGTATGATACCAAGATCTTGGAACAGAGTTTTGCAATTGAGATTTGCAAACTCTGTTCCATTATCACTTCTGACCATTTTAATAGACTTACCATATTGGTTCCTAATATATCGAAAAAAGTTTTTAAGGACAGAATGAACATGATCTTTATAAGGCATAAGAAAAGTCCAAATGCACCTAGTATAATCATTAACAACAGTCAAGAAGTAATGACAATCAGAATGGGTTTTGACCTTACAAGGATCCCATAGATCTATATGCATGAGATCCAAGGGTTCTTTAGCAGTTATAGAACTAGTAGGAAAAGGCAACCTATGTTGTTTGGATCTAAGACAGGCATCACACACGTTATCCACATCATTCACATTAATAGGAAAAACAAGGTGTTTCAAAGCAGCAGAGGAAGCATGTCTAAGCCTCTGTTGTTGCTTATTACAGGTAATATTCATGATAGATAAGGAATTATCACATTTTGTGGCACAATCAGTATGAGAGTCCAGACTAACAGAACTGTTTTTCAACACAGGCACATTCTCAGAGACAACAGTAGCATGCTGAACAATAGCCTTTTCAGAATTAAAGATATAAAGACAATTGCAGACATGTCCAGAAGCAAGAATATCTTTAGTTCTCTGGACCTACAAGACCAAATTATTTTTAGAAAACACAAATTCATTGTCAGTGGCGTTTGTAATCTTATTAACTGAAATAAGATTATACTCAAAAGTAGGTATGTAAAGCACATTTTCTAACAAAATTTTATCTGAAAATATAGGTATGTTATTCTCTGGAGCACAATAAGTATCAAACATGCTTAATGTGAAACATATATGACTTATTGCACCAAAATCAATTATCCAGTAAAAGCCAGACAAATCTTCAGTACAGGCTAAAGCAAAATTAGAAGACATACCTGGGAATTCAGAGGTGAAGTGTAGATGTTCAGGTCCAACAGCTTTGTTGTCTCTAAAGAATTTAACTAACTCCTGTCTAATCAAATCAGACATATTAGTAGCAAGGTGAGAACCAGAGTTGAAAGGTTCAAGAGACTTGTCCAGTGGTGATTCAGCCACAGTATTGGCAACATTTCTAAAAACCATTATATTGTTTCCAACACCACTGGATCTGTTCTCTTTGTAGTTCTTATACCACTCTGGTTCCCCAATCAACTTAAAGCAGGAGTCAGTGTTATGTGAGTCATTGTTACAAACATCACAATGTCTATAACCCTTATCTTTTCTCTTGTTATTACCTACCCAAACCATTCCCTCTATTAGACACATTCCTAGATAGCATAACAGAATTTCCAGAGACATCATTGAAAGCCACATGCACATCTCTCTGTGACTCAACCCTAGAAATGATAGAATAGGCTTCGTTTACAGAAGGTAGAGGGTCCATAACAAGAATCTGGTTTTTCACAGCATTATAAGAGTCATTAAGACCCATAAGAAATTGAATAAGCATATCTGAAGACTAAGACTCACTGATGTACTTAGAGACAACATAGCCAGAACCAATTACACATCATTCAAATTCGCCAACTCATCCCAAAGAGGTTTCAATCGATTAAAATACGAAGCTAGGGATCGATTACCTTGTGCGATGGATGAAATATTGCGTTTCAACTGGTAGAGAAACGGACCATTGCACTATCCGTATCTCTGATCCAAATCTTCCCATAACTCCTTTGCAGTAGTGGCGTACAAGAAACTCTGGTGAATCTCTGGGGCCAAAGAGTTGAGAATCCAAGCTTTAACTGTGCTATCAACACGCTTCCAAACCTTATAGCTTGGACCTTCCAGAGCTGGTGAATCAACAGATCCATCCACGAATCCAAGTTTCATCTTGGATTCAAGCGCAATCTTCATCGTGCGTCTCCAGGTAATGAAAATTTTCCCATCCATAGAAACGGTAACAACCGACAGAAGCGAAGCATAGCTATTGGAAATAGCAAGCGAATCATCCTGAGAGGATGAAGGAGTAGCAGTAATGGCTGCTTTGTTCTTATCGTCAGCCATAGTAACAAACACAAGAAATAACCACGGATCTGAGGAATACACCGATTAATCGGTGTAAAACTTAAAAAGAATCGGTAAAACAGTAAGAAGGCAAGGGGTAAAAGACCAGGATATCAGAGGAGCCTGCTCTTGATACCATGTTGATAACCCTAATCCTAATGGAGGCGTGAAGAAGACAGCAAGTTGCAGAGAGAAAATGGGCTAAAATTTTGAAATTTTATTAAGTGAAGAAATCGTATACAATACAATACTTAAAGGGGACACACGGCCAACAATAACTTGGACGCGTGTAAAAGACGCAATACAAAAGAAAAGAGCAACACGCTTCTACAATATTTGAATTAAACAAGATATGGGCCTTAGCCCAGCAACCAAAAATAATTAACTAAAAGAATGGCCCAGTGATTGGCCCAATTCCAAGACCAAACAATTGCTAGTGAGCAATTTAATCAAACTTGGCAATTGTCCCTTCTTTTTTGATTTTATTTGCATCCGAGGCATAGGGTAAACCTCCTTTCCTCGTATTATATTTTCAATTTACTCTTAATTTCTTCTTGGTTTATATATTTAGAAATTATAAGTTTTATAACTCAGATAAAAGTTCCGAAATTGATTTGTTCCGTCAATCTAGCCACAAAGAACATGACTTTTTATATATGCAGTTTAAGTTATTAAGTTAAAATTAGTTGGATTATAAGTTATAACACGCATATGACTGTAATAAAGTTTGATCAGGATCAAGAAAATGCATCTTTCTAAATTATAAAACCCCGATTGTTACTATAT
>JBBMKE010412530.1:0-11511 GCA_037834125.1 Lippia alba | reverse complement strand
CTCCTTATGCAAGAGTGAGTATAATCGTGTAAGTATTTGCAGTACTGCAAAAGAAATGTGGGAAATGCTGCAAGTTATGCATGAAGGCACATCTCAAGTAAAACAGGAAAGAATTGCTTTACTCATGCATCGGTATGAATTGTTCCACATGAAAAGTGGTGAAAAAATTAGTGAAATGTACACTAATTTCATGGGAATCGTGAACCAACTGTTTGCTCTTGGTAAAAGAATACCTGAAGAGGATCAGGTTAGAAAAATTCTGAGATCTCTTCCAAAGGATTGGACCCCAAAGATCACGGCTATTCATGAAGCCAAAGATCTATCTAAAATGAGCATTGCTGAGCTCATTGGCTCACTTACATCTCATGAACTTACCTTACTGAACTGGACAAATTGTTCTGAGAACGTCTCAGAATCATCTCTTAAAGTGCACATTCATAAAGAATGTGAAGAAGTTGATACTGAAATTTCATTTTTGACAAAGAGATTAAAAAATCTCTCAAAATTGAAGAACAAACTTCACAAAAAATGGTCCGGTATCAGAAAAACCTTGAAAGCGTCACAAAGCAAAGTTCATGGAATAGAAGATGGTGAAGAGATTGTCTGTACGGGGTTCATGGCAAACAGTCAGGTATCATCTGAAAGCTTGACTACTCATTCTTGCACCAATTCATCCGAATTTGAATCTATTGATCTTGCATTTCTTTTTAAATGTAACAAAAATCTTGCTAACTTGAGAGCTAGAAGCAAAGTCCTCTTTGACAACTTTATGAAAACCATAAAACTCAAGCATGATTTACAGAGCAAAGTTGATAAAATGTCAGAAATGCTTGTTGAAGTTCAAATAAGAAATAGTTCACTTGAGCACAAAAATTTCCTTCTCAAACGACAACTTAAACAAGCTCACACTCATAAAAGAACCAACTTTGAAAGATGTCATCACTGTCAAAAATTTGGACACCCTACTTTCAAATGTTGGTTTCGTGATCAAAAGAAAACGATCTCAAAATGGATTTGGGTAAAAAAGGGAGATTATGCTACTAACAAATCTGGATCCTCATAAACCAAGGGACCTGGAACTAAAACAGAACTTTCAGATACCAGAAACTTCCATGACAAGTTCCAAGTGGGTCCTAGACAGTGGGTGCTCAAGACACATGACAGGGAACAAAGCCTTCTTCACCCAAGTTCATCAAAGTAATGGTGGAGTTGTGGTGTTTGCCGACAACACCAAAGGTAAAATTGTCGGTAAGGGAACTATTGGGTATAATGAAGGAATTCTTATTGAAAATGTATTTCTTGTGGATGGGCTTGAGCATAATCTTATCAGTATTAGTCAACTTTGTGATTGTGGATTCATTGTAGAATTTTGTCAAACTCATTGCTCCATATCAAGAGGAGATGAAGTAATTTTCACTGCAAAAAGGGATAAAAATCTCTATTGCTTCTCTCTAAATGATCTTGCTAGTCAAAATGTGCAGTGTCTTATAGATAACGATGATCCTAGCTGGATTTGGCATAGGAGACTCGGACACATCAACATGGAACTTATCTCCAAGCTTACCAAGAATGAACTCATACGAGGTATTCCAAAACTCAAGTTCAATAAAGACAAAATATGTCATGCTTGTCAAATAGGAAAGCAAACGAAGGCCTCATTTAAAGCAAAATTCGGTATCTCAACGAGTATGTCACTTGAGTTATTACACTTGGAT
Source organism: Lippia alba (assembly GCA_037834125.1). NCBI lineage: Eukaryota > Viridiplantae > Streptophyta > Magnoliopsida > Lamiales > Verbenaceae > Lippia > Lippia alba. The sequence goes on along the minus strand of JBBMKE010412530.1, from coordinate 9,796 downwards.
TTGTTTGGTCCTATGAGAACTGAATCACTGGGAGGAAAGAAATATGCATTTGTTATTGTGGATGACTTCACACGATATACGTGGGTCATCCTTCTTGCTCATAAAAATGAAGCCATAAAGTGCTTTGTACCTCGGGTAAAAAGGCTGGTAAATGAGAAAGGTGTTCCATTGCTCAAAATTAGAAGTGATCATGGGACAGAATTTGATGAAAAATTCTTCATTGAATTCTGTGATGAACATGGAATCATTCATGAATTCTCAGCCCCTAAAACACCACAACAAAATAGTGTGGTTGAAAGGAAAAATAGAGTTCTTCAAGAAATGGCAAGAACTATGCTAAATGAATATGATTTGCCAAAAACTTTCTGGGGAGAGGCAGTCAATACTGCCTGCTATATCTCAAATCGTGTATTTCTCAGACCCCACATTCTGAAAACTCCTTATGAACTCTGGAAAGAAAAAACTGCAAGTGTCTCACACTTTCATGTTTTTGGATGCAAGTGCTTTATTCTCAATGATAGAGACAATATTGGAAAGTTTGATGCAAAAACTGATGAAGGAATTTTTCTTGGATATTCCAATCACAGCCGTGCCTACAAAGTGTACAACAAAAGGAAAAGAGTTGTTCAGGAATCTATTCATATTTCCTTTGATGAAACTGATCCAAAGAAAGAGGATCTAACTAATCCTCCTCCAGTTGGTTCGGAACCAATTTCGTACCAACACATTGTTGATGAAAACTCATGTGATAATGAAAATGAATTGCCTGTAGGGCAAGCAAGAAATGAGTCTTCTCAAGAAGAATCTCCTGAGGATGCTATGGAACATTCCTTTCTGAATCAAAATACTGATTCACCTTCGACACTCAGGAAATTCAAACACTCCTCCAGTCATCCAACTGATAACATTCTTGGAAGAAAGGATGTCGGTATCATGACTAGATCCAGACTTAAAAGTACTGAATCCAGTCAGATACTTTCTAGATTACTTTCTGAATTTGAGCCTCTTAACATTGATGAAGCTATTAAAGATGAATGTTGGAGCAAAGCAATGAAAGATGAGTTGTTCCAGTTTGAGAAAAACAAAGTTTGGACTCTTACTGAAAAACCCCCTAATCAAACCATTATTGGCACCAAATAGGTGTTTAGAAATAAGTTAAATGAAGATGGCAAAGTAGTCAGAAATAAGGCTCGATTGGTGGCAAAAGGGTATTGTCAACAAGAAGGAATTGATTTTGAAGAAACTTTTGCTCCTGTTGCCAGACTTGAATCCATTAGGATTCTACTTGCCTTTGCATCACATCACGGTTTTATCCTGTATCAAATGAACGTGAAGTGTGCATTCCTAAACGGTTACATCAATGAAGATGTATATGTAAGTCAGCCACCTGGATTTGAAAATACTAAATTACCTGATCATGTCTACAAGCTCACTAAGGCTCTCTATGGGCTTAAACAAGCTCCAAGAGCTTGGTATGAAAGGCTGAAAAAATATCTGCTTGAAAATGGTTTTACCATTGGTACTGCCGATACCACACTCTTCTTGAAAAATCTTGATTCACAACTTCTCATAGTTCAAATATATGTCGATGACATTATATTTGGAAGCTCCTGTGTCAAACTTTGTGAGGAATTCTCCTCATGCATGAAGGCTGAATTTGAAATGAGCATGATAGGAGAGCTAAACTTCTTCCTTGGTCTTCAAATCAAACAAACAAAGCTGGGCACTTTTATCTCTTAAGAGAAATATACAAATGAGATCTTGATCAAATTCAAGATGACATAATCTAAATCTGTCTCTACGGAAGTAATGAACAGAGTTTTGGAGCAGTATTTACGGTGTTTTTGCCATGATAAACCGGGACGTTGGATGGTCCTGTTGCCTTGGGCGGAATACTCGTTGAATACGAGTTATAATGTGAGTATTGGGATAACTCCGTTTCAAGCGGTCTATGGGCGAATGCCACCTGATTTGTTGCTGTATCGGAAAGGTGAATGCAAATTGCCGGCGGTGGATGAGATTTTATCTGAAAGAACTGCATTGCTACAACGTTTAAAGGGGAATCTGTTGGCAGCTCAAAGACGCATGAAGCTGTGGCGGACGCGGGAAGAAAGGAAATGCGCTTTGAGGTAGGTGAGATGGTGTTGTTGCGATTGCAGCCGTATCGGCAGCATTCTGCGAGGCGGCGATCACAAAAGCTGGCTCAAAGGTATTTCGGGCCTTATGAGGTATTGGAGCGAGTTGGTTCGGTGGCTTATCGTTTGAAATTACCAGATTCTTCGATAATTCATCCGGTCTTTCATGTTTCGTTGCTGCAAAAATTTCGCGGTAATGGCGTGTTGAAGCAGTCGACTGATTTGTCGGTAGATTTGGTTGATGGACGAGTGCCAACGTTTCCTATTGAGGTGCATGAGGTGCGACATGTTCTTCACAATGGTCGTGTGCAGGAGCAGTGGTTAATTGGATGGTCTAATGGTTCACTTGATGATGCGACATGGGAGCCTGCTTCACGATTCGTCGTATGTTTCCTGCTTTCAACCTTGAGGACAAGGTTGGTCCTAAAGGGGGTGGGAATGATATGGATATGGAAAGACTTCGCCGGAAAAGATGGAGATGTGTTGGTGTTGGTGGTCCAAAGCGGTGCCGACGACGGTGGGAGTTTGCTGCTGCTTGTCTGCTTCCCTTTCTTTTTCCTTTATTATTATTATTTTTATATTCTAAATTTGAATTTTATTTTATTTTACATTTCTTTTTTTGATATATATATATATGGTTTAGGGAGGGTTATAAATGTCTTTTAACAGCCATTAAGTACAAGAATTCGCAATCCCAGTTACAATTAGGGCGCGTGTGACAACATCCACGCACGTAGGGTTCTCAGTGATAATTAAATGAAATCACAGGGTTTTTCATGCTAATTGTTGAAACACAGGGTCCTGCGTGCTAATTAGGCATATCACAGGAGGTTTCCGGGCTAAAAACTCGAAAATATAACAAAAACTGGTTGTTAAGAAATTCGGTTAACATAATCCATGAATACAACAATAATTTGTAAATTCAACTTATAGCATCATTTCACTATGTTTAATCATCAACTAAAGGGGTAATTGACTGAAAAAATGAACCGGGTGAAAATCTCACTTCATAAGACGATCGCCCATCATTATCGCAAATGGTTGTAGACTTCTGGACATTTAATCCACTGAATTACTGAAATAACAAATGATTATTGCAGCATTTGTCAAATTTGAGAAACATGAGAAACTAATTCAGCATAATCTGCCTTAAAATGTTCCAGCAGTTAAGCAGATTAATGGTTAAGGATATTAGATCAAAATTGCAATGAAACTGAAAGGCTAATTATTAGCTTGCATTGATCAAATTAGAACAAAGAAGAAAGGCTAAAAGCGTAAGAGGGTTAAAATGCAATCACCTCATATGCTTCTTAACGTGCGGAAGAATCAGACATGAACTTGCAGGGCATCGTTTCCGTCGTCCCTTTGAAAGCGAAAGTTCTGAGGTAAAGGCACAATAGGAATATTCATATTGGATTCGCCTAAAGAAATCTCAATATGCAGCGTCTCAAGTTGAGACAGACGGACAAGATTGTCGAGCCCAAAATTTTGTATCCCACATGTCGTCCATTATGATGAGATACCTCCGTCCAACCAAATGTCTATATATTTCGTTTTTCAGTACTTGCTCTTTGACTCCACGTAATTCCTCAATATTGTTCATATTCAATGAACTTACAATACCTAGAAGAATCTTTCTCAGGTGATGATCTTGAGATACAATAACCCAAGCACGATAACCAAATCGCTCACATATAAGCTTATCGTAAAAAATATATCTAGCCCAAGTAGTCTTACCGACACCCCCATCCCGACAATTGAAACTAACTGGACTTTGGATGATTCTCCACACAATTGTTCTTTTATTGTTGTCATGAGGCGTCCATCCGATCCCACCAAGGCATTTTTACCACTCATTGCTCCCATTTTTGATGCGCCTACAGTACTATCTGCTGAAATATAAAAATTGGTTTCAAATCTTCGTGAGTTTATATTCAAGGAATCAACAATACTTAAAAGAACACATTGCAAAAGTGTATCTTGAGAATATAAAAAACTTCAAAGTAATATATTATATAGTTATCATAAAAAATAAGTCTAGCGAAATTAGTCAAACCGAAAGTTGGTGCTTCCGCTGATGTTCCAGCATTATTTGCAGATTGACAGATTGCCTGCAAATTATCCTCATTAGCCTTCTTTAATTTTAGATACTCCTTTGGCTTGTGACTAGTTATGGTTTCCCGGCAAATGAATCCAACTTCTTGCCTCATCTTTGTTAAGCTTTCACAATATTTCATCCAGGCATTCTCTTCCAAACTTGTCAAAACATTAGACATAATGATTCGATTTGCTTTATATGTTGCACCTTCGATTCGTCTGTCCAAATAAGTCTCTTTGTCAAGATGTTTTGGTGAATAACCTCGCAGTAATTCTTGAAATTTACTCAACTCTTCGATCAGAGAGGCAATTTGTTCTTTGTAACGAATAGGCCAAGAGCCTGGATGTGAGTCACCACGGCTTTCGCTCTGAAGTATATGGATAGCTCTTGAAAGTTGATTGGCACAGTATTGGACTTTTGATCTTACTGCACTAGGTCCATCTTTGGATGTTGATGCTCCAGCACTACTTGCAGAATGATCTTCATGATATGTGTAGCTAAGTTTGATTATCAACTCCTCCACGATGGAACTAACATCAGTCGTCAACCCCTCCAATTCTTCTAGAAAACAGTCCTCAACTGCTGGACTTGACATCTTAGTTTCAATAATATCCTGTGCTTCATACGCTGCAACTCTGATTCGCTTTTCCATAGAATAAGCTTTTGCTTGAAATTCTGGGTCATAATCTTGCAGTGAATTTTTCAGCTCTTTAAAATCTCTCTGGAGAAGGTAATGAATATCATCTTTATCCTCTTGCTTAATATCATCGAGCAATTGGATAAGCGAAACAAGAGCAGCATAGTAAGCCATAGCTGATCTTGATCTTCTCTTAGACACAAAGAGAAATTGATCATGATCTTGAACTGAGAATACAACAGTATATGTTCTGAGAGCCTTGACTTCCGAAAATGCTGTCGTAAAACTTGCATACTTAATTGATACTACAAGCTGGCATTTGGTCAGGAAAACGAATAAATTCATTAACTTATTAGTTGACATTTCACAAACGCAGAAGGATTACAAGATCATGGTACTAACCTGTGAAGGTTGTTACTTCATAGCATTAAAAATGGTTGTTTGGGTTTTTAAGAATACCATTGAATGTGCTTGACTCATTCACCCGAAGCGGTTTAGATATGAGATATATGATAGACTAAGCCAGGGCAACTCAGGATTATGGGACAGTGGGGTCAAAATTATTTATTATTAATTAAAAAATATATTATTAAAAATAAAATATTTTATTTAAAATATATTTTTTAAAAATTTTACTACTACTAATAATATATATATATTTTTAAAAAAATATATAATTTACTTTACAATTATTCTCTACATTTTTTTATTGTACTAAATATATTCATCTCTAGGGATGTTTGCAAACTCTAATAAATAAGTAAAAGATGAAGTAGTAGTGAAAATTGCAAAAAATTATTTGGGAAAAAAAGAAGTGATAAGTAGAAAAGTAATAAGTGAAAATAAAAATGGATAATCACAATGTTTATGAAGTTAGTAATACCCTTAAATATTTTGAAATATTTATCGGTATTATAATATAATTTTAGTTTTGTGTTAATATAAAAATTATTATAATTCGTATAAAATTATTTTTAATAAATTAAACATAAAATTATTTTATATGTACCTTTATTTATAAATTTATAAAAAGAGTGGACTACATATGGTTCCTTAAGGTTTGGCCTAATTACATTGCGTTCCATGAATCTTTGGATATTACATACCAGTCCTAAGGTTTGATTCCGATACAAGTCCATAACGACCGTTAGAAGTCCATGTAAACCTGAGGGATTGTTTTGTTATACAGGACACGGACACGGACACGGCTCCGACACGTGTCGGACATGGTTGAAGGCGTGTCGGTCGCTAAAAAAAATTCGGACACGGTGAGATGAAGTGTCTGACACGGCTCGGAGACGGCGGGGCATATTTTATAATTATAAAAAAAAATTTATGTGTTTTTTAGTATTTTTAGAATTTTTTGGGGAGAAAACTAAAATAACAACACTTATTTGAGGTTTTAATATTACATACTTTTATAAATATTTATTTTACATATATTATAATTATAATTTTTTTATTTTTATATAAAATATTTTTATTTATATATAAAATATATTTATTTAATATAGAATATAACCCTGTCGTGCCCTAAAGTTTTTTAAAAATTCGTGTCGCCGTGTCGTATCCATGCCCGTACAACATAGGTAGAATGTTAATTTAAGAATATTAATATTTTAATCTTAAAATAGAATTTTAAATAAATTTAGAGAAAAACTTAGAATCTGAAAGCATATCTTTGCTTAGAGATTTTAGCTTATTGCTCCTTAATTTAAGCAAAAATTAGTATTTCAAATACTCCAAAACAGTTGCACTTATTATTTTTTTTTAGAGTTTACAAACAATCGTGTCCTGAAATTGAAGAAAACTACAAAATCTATATTATTTAAAGTTCTTTTTAAATTTATTAAATAGACTTTTGTTTTATCATGAACTTTTTAATTGTATTAATTTTAAATTTCAGGGGTCAATATAATATTTTTCATTTTGGGGTCAAAATAATTATTTTTAAAATAAAAATATATAAAAAAGGGTAATTTTTTAATAGTACCAAATATCCCTTCAACTTTTTCAAAACCCCCCATTTCATTTTTTATACATTTTCAATCCCCAATACACAAATCATTTTTCCTAAACCCCCTAATCACCTAAAAAGTCAATTTTATCCCTATTTTTTTACTTTTTCCACTCCTTTTTTTACTTCCTCCACACTCCACCATCTTCAACCTCCCTTTAACTCGCCGGAGCTCCGCCCAGTGCCACCACCAGCTGCCGCCGGAGGTGGTCCAAAAAATTCACCGGGGACCTTTTCCTCGTCCTCGTTCCATATCTTCGGTTAGTTTTTCAAAATTCATAGACATTTGTTCTCAAAATCAAATAAAAAATTTTAGATCTAAAAATTTTCAAAAAAAGAAAAGAAATGACCATAACTCCCAAACCGACTAATGAAAATCGATTCCGTCAATTGTAATGGAATCACCATATCGAAATCTTATAAATACATACAAAAATCGTCACTAAAAGCCCCCGGAATGACGTCGATGGAAAACTCGATTTGTATTGAAAAATTCAAATTTTGGGGGGAGCTCCGGCGCCTTCTCTGACCACTTTTCGGAGACGGGATTGCCACGAATGAAGTCGCGAGGTCGAGTGGCGTTGAAACACATAGGCGCCGTATCCGGAAAGTGGCCGGAGATGGCGCCGGAAAATTGGCTGGAAACCTCAAGTTTTCCTGTGTAAGATGCAGGAAGAGAAAGGAAAAAAGAAAAAAAAAGAAAAAGAAAATTGGGAAGAAAAATAAGGGTAGGGGGTAATTTTACATATTTTATTAAGGGCATCTTAGTCTTTTTATGCGAAATAGTGGGTTTAGAAAAAATGTTTTGTGAAATGGGGATTGTAAATGTATAAAAAATGAATTGGGGGGTTTAAAAAAATATTGGCGTATGATGGGTGCCGCAGGATTTTACTTTAAACATTAATTTTATTTTTTTTTAAGGAAAACATTAATTTTATTTGTACAGGCATAAAAAGATGTCAAATGGATTGGGTTGGGTTGGTCTATCAAACCCATGTCCGCCTAAGGCCACCATTACAGCGGGTTGGGTTGGCCCCGGATGATGAAGTAGATTTGATTGGGTCTGGATTAGACTTGAATCATAATGTCCTAACTGGCCCAAGAACCTACTATTGGGTTGGACCGGGTCTGCACCGATTCTAACGAGTTGGGCCTATTGAGTTTATTGGATTTGGTCTGTTGAATATGGTGGACTTGACTAGTGTTTTTATTATTATTATTATTATATTAAAATTTAATATTCCTTTAAGTTATACTAATAGTATTTTATTTATATTTATAAATTTTATAGTATTTTATTTTTTATTATCATGTTAGTAATTTATAAGTATACATCATGCTCGTATATTCGTCGGAGATGTATTGCATTATGAATATTGTTAATTATAATTTTCATACGAATTTTATATTAAAAAATTAGAAGGTTAAGCCATTGAAGCCAATTAGCTTATAGTAGCCAACAGAGGTTGATTCAAGAGGTCAATGAATTCATTTTCTAAAGTAAAATCTCGAATTCGAATTCTATTTAGGTGTGCGTGTATTTAAAAAAAAAACTAATTAACCTATAGTAGTCCATTTAGTTTTTTGAAAATGGAACTAAAATGATATGGACGGGGCTTCTATTAAATATTTATATTTGGACTTGACTTTTCTGGTTAAGAGGAATAAAAATAAAAAAATTATATATTTATGGCCTTAAATAATTAATGAATTTGAGTTGGTCCTAAATTGGGTCTAGTTTGCGGGCTGATCCGCCTAGTTACGGTTGCAGGTGGGTCAAATCACGGGTTGGACTGAGTTTAAGAATTAGAGCAAATAAGAATCCAACTTAATACCAAACCCACTCCAGCCCACCTCATAGTATTTATGAGTTGGGTTTGGGTCGGTTCTAGTCCCGTTGGTTCATGATTTCGTGGGCTAAGTCGACTCATTTAACATCTTTACATATAATATTGGAATAATATCATCTTTTGTGCTTTCAATTTTTATCTTGTTTGATTTTTATGGATTTAAATCAATTGAAACTCTTGTTCTATCCAGTACTCGGATTGAATTACTAAATATCATAAGAATCGCACAACTATTGCTTTAATTATATAGTGATATTTGTTTGATTGTATATCTTTATATTGATTTTTTTAACCAAATTTAAGTTTCTTTCTATATTAGCCAGTAATATTGTAGACTGGATCTCAGGGAAATTTTTCTTTGAAATTTAAAGGCATCTTGAGGTCCTATGTATGCTTTCTAATTAAGGATCCTTAATTTCAGGACAACCTCTTCCCAACCGAAAAAACTGTTTTACTCCACAGACCACAAAACATAAATCCAATTTCCTTACTTTCCATACTTTCTTTTTTCCCTTGAAAGAAATAATTCTAACATATTTGTTTCATACAGAAATCAAATCTGTTTTCATGTCCGAATCTTTACTTGTCATCCCGTTAGAAATATCTTCATAAATTCAAGAAGTGGGATACGATCCTAGGTTGATCAATCATACTGCGCCATGCGAGGTAAAAATGCCATCTTTATGTTTGTGGAAATGTCCCAATGAAGAAGACCTTATGTTGCCATTGTTTCCTTCATCAACGTTGTGCCTTTACATTGAAAAATCATCAAGATCCAGATTTCTGTTCCATTAGAAGAGGATCAAAAGAAAACGAAAAGGGAGCAACGTTAGCGTCGTCTCGTGTTCGCCACGAAATCTCAAATGTTGTCCTCTTCTCAACCGCAAATCGCTCAAAAACTAAGCAAGGATCCGGTTACGCAGAAAACACCACAGACAACGGTTACGTGCGTGTATCAGGCACTTGTGGCGGGCTTCTACCGGAACATAACGGTATTATGGAGCAAGAACCTCATGAACTACTCTTTAAACATGTCGGTGGACAGTATAGAGGACGAAG
>JBBMKE010412519.1:0-11511 GCA_037834125.1 Lippia alba | reverse complement strand
TAAGATAGATGAACGGTGAATTTGCACCTAGAATTCCAAATTTTTTTTTTGAATTTTTGGAATTAGAGATTGAATATCAGTGTGAATTTGTGAAGGATGCAAGTGTGATGAAGTTGTTAGCTGTCTGTTCTTGATCGATGTAAACAATTCTTCTCTTTTTTGAAAGAAACAATTCGAGTTTACGATCTTTTTATCATTTCTGGAATCGTTATATGATTGAGTGAATGCGCCCAACGACATGTGTCAGTGTAATAACATGTTTGCAACTCGTGCTCGCAACCACATCGAGGGCGTCCGCAAGATTCATGTACTTCCCCTCCTTATCTAAGTTAGATTCTTGGACATAGCAGGAGGGAATCAAATCACGGTTATGAATCATCAAATTCTTATGGAAAATTCCGTACGTCAATTACCCAGTTTCTACTTGGCAGTACAAGGCATAACTCTTCAGTAACTGACTCTCTACATGCATAACGAACCATCTGCATAAAGAAACAAACCATACCCCTCATAAGCTTATGGAGCGTTTACTTTGTTGGTTGGGTTGAGATAGGATTGATGAGTAATAAGATGAGTTGTGGGATGTAATGGTACGTGGATTGGTCATTCCCTGGAGATGTGCGATGAATAATCAACCTTTTATTCAGTATCATCTCGGGCCGTGTCATCAATCCCAAACTCGTAAAATACTAGTAAACATAAGTTTAAGTAGAATTATTAATCTAATCCCCTTTCATCCTACAAAGTAAACATACGATTAATAGAATCAATAATATAATATCTATAACTCCACTCAAAGTAATTCTCAAACATATAAATAAGACGAAATATGCAGGCGTTAATCTCAAACGATCACTAGCAACACAAAAGAAAGTTCTTAGAGCGCGTTTACTTTTCACGTAATGATAATGCATGTAAGGATAATAAATGTTTGTGATAGTAGACATACCTTTGTTTACTAATCACGTTAACAAATTCATGCATTCATGTTTGCATAAAATCTAGTGTTTACTTTTACGGGTAGTTAATGATGATAGAAAGAAATTACTCATTTATCCTTGATTTATTTTAATTATTTTTCTGCTCAATTTTCACAAAATCTCAATTATACAAAAGGTCTGGTTTTCATTTTCATTTGATAATACCAGAGTAGATTTCCAGTTGCGTGTTCATCTAAAAAAATTGAGGTATAGTGAATCTCTAATTAAAATTAACCCAAAAAATTTTCATTATACCCTATTTTATCTCTTCAATTTAAGGATCAATTATTTTTCCCGCTATTTTCTTTTGTCTCTAAAATTCCAGTGAGACTATTTCAATTAAATAAAATTAAATGACATATCAAGAGTTGTGTTTTCCTCAACTATATAATTTTTATACAGTTGAGTGTATCTTTTTTTTTAAGATTAATATTCCAAGCTAATTAGCATTCCAATTTTCACAACGTAGGAACAATAAATTTCATATTTTTAAATTTCATACACATGAAATAATTTTATAGTTGAATTGAAGACAAATATATCTTGTTGAACTTTTGTAATTTTTTTTCTAGTTCTTATATTTTTCCCTGACTTTTTTGTTTTTTTTCTCTTAAGTCATTTTTTCTAATTGCTAAAAATTTGAGGGTAAGTGAAATTAAATAATAGAATTCTTTGTTGTCATGAACTCTGCTAAAGAACGAAGAAAAAAGAAAAAAATAATTAAGAAAGTTAATAAGTTATTTACAAAGATAAATTAATAAGTTATTTACAGATATAAAACTCTATTCTTTTTCTACGAAGAGAAAATTCTATTTTGGTTCAAAATAGTGTCTCAGATACTATATCTATTCCAATAGATTTGAGAATATAGCAAGATATTTTTTAAATATTCAATAGATTTCAGCCGCAAAGGAAGTGAAAATTTGAGAATTGAAAGCGTTAAGAACACATAGGAAGAAAATAGATTTTAGTGCAATTTTTATGTAAAATTTGAGAAAAGATGGATTTATTGGTAATTTTATGTGCCGTGTAATATTCGTGTGATTTATCACACGCCTTTTTGGCGTGTGATATATATCTTCATAAAACACGCTAATCATACAGGCTAAAGCTTATCCTACAGACTTTCACACATGCAATATAAATGCACATAGATATCGGTTATTTTAAAAAGTAAACACGAGGAGAATAAAACAAAACATATAACATAAATTCCACCGGTTCAAGATATAAATTTGAAATAAATGAAAGAAAAAATCGTAATGAAATTTCAGACATGAAAATATAAGAAAATATATATATATATGCACAGAGTTTTTTAAGCAAGAACAGAGGTACCAACCAATGAGGTGGCGGCAGTGGTGGTGGGGTTGGCGGCTGAGGCGGTGGTGGTGGGGTTGGCGGCTGAGGCGGTGGCGATGAAGGCGGTAGAATCTGACCGCCGTTATCGTCTGACGGAGATGAGATGAAGGTGGGGTTGGGGCTTCATGCTTTCGTGAGAGATAGCATTTACAAGAGTAAAATCAGTGTAAGGAGATGAAGCCCGTAGGGCGTAGCTCAGTTGGTTTTGGAGGGGCAGATTTGCCACAAGGTGCACGGTTCGATTCTCACAGGCTGCAGTGTGGGAGCTTTATTCTTGAGTCCAATTTGGGCTTTGAGGGTGGACTCCTTGTAGACCTAGTGAGGAGCACATCTCCCCTTTAATGGGCCGCTAAGTACCTGATTTACTTCATCCCACTTACTTCGTCGGATCGGAGTGTGAAGGGCCCTTAAAGTTGGGGATTCAACCTTTTGCCACAAGAATGTCGACAGTTAAAAAATGTATTGTGGCGAGGCCGCGAGGGCCACTTTTCTCACATACAGTCATCTAATGCAACAAAGTGTTGTGCTGGAATCAAATGTTATTAATTATTATCTTACCTGCATGGCTGCACGTATGTCGTAGCTAATGTCCCATTATCAATTAAAAAACAAAAAATAATTACATTCACCTCCATGAGTTTAGGTCAAATTACAAAATAATTCAAAATTGTTTAAAAATTACATATAGGTCCCTAACCCTTGTTAGTTTGTTAATATTTGTAAATTTTAGGGACAATTTTGCATTTTTGGTCATATATTAAATTGTAACACTCGCAAAACTATGTAGGGCATAAGTGTAATTTAAGAAATTCGTTAATAGACCTCAAGCAAGATAAGAAACTTAGGAACCTGTATATAATTTCTAAATAAATTAAATTGAGTTAGGTTGTAATTAGACCTAACTTTAAGAATCTGTATGCAGGGACGGAGCTAGGATTTAATATTATGGTGGGCGGAAATTCAAAATATAAATAATGAAGGATAAAATTTTTAATTAGGGGGAGCGAAAATCTAGAATATCACAAAACTAAAGAATAAAAATATTAGTACATAAAACTATATATATAAAAATGAAGAAATTCCAAATTTTAGGAGGGTGGGGGCCACCAATTGCCCCCCTGGCTCCGTCAATGTCCGTATGTAAGTCGCCCAACTTAAAAAATATAAATACTTCTTTATTAGAGTTTTATTCTTCAAACTACGGCTGCGTTTACGTTGACTTTAAAGGGGAGTTAAACTATTTAACCCTCAATCACTAGTCTTTAGTTTGAAAGTTAGCTTTACACCCCTTTATATGGAGCTCTAGTTAAATGGTAGAAAATGATGGATATATAATACTTCCTCATGAGGACATATTAGATATTCACTGACAAGAGTTTAGAAAAAGTATCATTTTGTCCTCAAATGGGTAAAAAATATGGAAAAGATATGTGTATTTCAGTAAAATTATGCATTAACACTGTTTTCCTACCTTTCAAAGTAAAAAGCTCCACAAAATAGTTATCTCTAAATTTCAAAGTAAAAAGACTCAAAAGATAAGATAGATAAATAATATGTTCCTTAAATTAGGGATAACCTTTAACCCTCGTTTTCTCAACTTTCAACGTAAACGCAGCCTATGTGCTTAATTGGACTTCACCAACATTAATTGTGGTTCAACATATGATAGATATAATTAATTAATAAACTAGCAAAAGATGCTAATCAATTTGACAAGAATCAATAATAATTAATAAATGCATGCGAACTGGTTACTCAATAATGAGTTTAAATTAATTGATATGGAGTAACTCTAAATTTGTTTTTCCGTAATTGTTTCGTCATTTGGAATGCTTACCACTGAGTGTGTTAATTATTTCAGTTAACATTGACAATGACGGATTTACTTATGCATAAAGAAATGAAATTAAAGCAGGACAATATAAATATTGATTTATTGTTATTTATTTCTTTTGGTAAAAATTTATTATTAAATTTAGAAGTTTAATAAAATAATTAATTTGTAATATAATTTTTTAATTGAATTTTGATTAAGTCGAATCTTAATTAAAGAATTTCTACAAGAGAGAAGTTTTGACTTTCTACTTTCCAAAGAAGAAAAGATGAATTTGGTTAAGCGAATGACAGTATCAAACCCAGGCATAATAAAATAACAACGTTTTGTCCAACTAATTAATAACATGAATTAGTATCGGTCTATACTGGTTGCGGGACCAACATAAGAGAATAAGCTGAAATCCATAAATTAATTGTATTTAAATATTACTATTCTTAACTTAAATTTATTTATTAAACTTTTAGATTACATTATCTTTCAGCAGGGTTATTAATTCATAATAATGATGAATTTTTTAAATAAGACGAACTTTCACACTCAAAATGTAAAATACGCATGAAATGATTGATAGTATTTTCTCTTCTCCTTCTTGTCTCGTCTTTCTCTCTCTCTCCCCATGATATTTAATATTTTCTCCCTTTTTTCTCTCGATAATGATATCTAAATATTTTAATAGCTATGTGTAGACGAATTAATTTTCGTCGAATTAAAATGCTACACGTGTAAATGAATATTAATTATCAAATTTAATTTATTCTATTTTTATATTTTTGGATAAATATTAAATCAAATATTCATAAAATATTTAAATAGTTGATTTAATTGATAATTTTAATATTTATTTTATCATCAAATCAAATATCGATACGTGTCAAAATTGAAGTGTTCCGTCAAATCAAGCTTTGCAGCTAAGTTGATTATGACCAATCAAATGGCGACACGTGTCATGTTTCAACACGTGGACCAATCAAGTCAAGACATGTTATTTATTTATTTTCTTTAATATAAATTCATATTAAAGTAATAAATAAATAAATACATTTGATATTATCCTTTTAATAAATAAATGAAGGGATAATTATCAATAAATTCAACCCTACACCTATAAATAAGGGTCATGAGTAACACTTCAAAGGGACCATGAACAACGACAAGGAGCGCAAGTGCAGACTTCTGACATACGTACGCCGGTCTACAAGTCTTCAGGATTCGGCCTCAAGTCTTCAAATCCGTCTTCAAGATTCGTCTTCAAATCTCTTTCAAGTTCGGCTTCAAATCTTCAAATTCGTGCTTAAGTCTCCTTCAAGTTCATCTTCGGTCGATACGAGCATCAACACTTCGACGCATCGACATAGAACAGAGGAAGAAGAAAAGAACGACATAACGACATCAAAGGAGTCTTCACGCCGTCAAGTCTACATACGTGCGCGAATCTTCACTTCGTCAAGTCTTCTAAGTCTTCATCAAGTCTTCTTCTCGTCGTCGTCAAGTTCTTCAAGCTCCACTGTTACAAGAAACTACAACTTCAATGGTTCTACGGTTTTCTTTAAAGGTGCAGTGAAATCACGTGGTTTTCTCCGTCAAATTCGGCAAAAAAATCACACCTAAGTGTTCGGGAATAAGCTTCAAGCCCTTGAGTCAACCCGTAGAGAAGAATCAGAGGATTTTACAGAGATTGTAACACTTTTTACAATTAAATCAATAAATTCTTTGTTTTCCTATTTTCTTGTATTTTGCATTTATCTATTGCAGATTCAACGAAAATTTGTGTGAACAATGTGTTTCATGATTTTATGATATGTCTTGAATATTTAAATATGTTGAGCGTCTATAAATGATTAAATGCTACTGTTTGCTTTTCTTTCACTCACGTATGCATTAATTGTGTACATGAACATCTCATAACGTATTTTATGCATATATTAAGTTAGGAAATACCTTCTCATACATGAAATTGATTTAAATGTGAGTATTACCTACATGTGTCCATCTCTTAAGTGCATATGTATACGTCATGCATCTATGTGGTTCATCCTTGATTCCAAGTCTTGTATTTTGCATTCAGTTTGTCCTGGTGCACCGGGGGTGGTGTTTCGTGAGCCGTGTTGATTCCGGGATAGATCATTTGTCTTGTTTTCAGCTTCGTCGGTATAAGGTGAAGTTAGCTAGGTTATAGTTAAACCCTATTGAAATGTGCTCGTTTTCAATGCATGTGAACTATAGCCTTTAGTATAAGTTGTAAATAAGTGCGAGATATGTAATTTTATGACTTTGTTATACGTTTACAAGTATGATATGCTATGTACAAGCCTATGTATGCTTGTTATGGTTTGATTTGATTTGTTATGTTTTGCAACATTAAACCACGCTTCAGACCGTGTGCTTTTTACGAGACGAGAGATATCAGCTAAGAAAATGTTATGGATTTGAAAATGAGAAGTATGTAAAGCGTGGTTGCTACAAGGTAAGGTAAGATATAAGTTATATTACATTACGTATCGGGTTAGAAATGTTATATAGTGAAATGGTAATGGATTGGTAATGATGGGGGGCCCGAGTCTACGAGTCAGGACGCTTAGAACGACAACGGACCGTCGGGATAAGCCTGAGCGAAGTCTCCATTTGATAGGACTAACCCGAAACCCACCAGGAGGATTGATTGGGGGATGGGAACATAAGGGTTTGAGTGTCGCGCTCTTCTTGACTGTAATGGATGGTTAGGGCGTATACACCCTTCCATCGTCGAAGAAGGAGGTTTATAATAAATGTACACTTTTATTTATTTATTTTTTTTAGATTGATAAGTAATGATTGAGGAGTAAAGGTTGGAGAATGACACTCGTACCCACCGAGTTAAGTTATGAAATGTTAAGGTTCGTGAAACGGGGATAGACTCATTAATAAGAGAAAATTTAGTTATTTGTGAAAGAATAAGATAAACTACTAAATGGTTTGTTATGATATAAGTTGTACGCTATGTTTACTAAGTTGAGTTAAGATTTGTTTGGCTTTGCTAAATAATCCCTATATATATGTATCACGGGCAAAAGATTTGGCATGCAAAATTGTCCCTGGGTTCACGAATATTATGATTTGAATGTGCAATGCTCTTTTATATATATGTAGTGTGTGTGGGTAGCCCCTCACTCAGTCAGTGTGACTGCCCTCGCTCCTCCCCATATTTTTAGATGCAAGTTTGCGTTGGAGTTCGAGCTAGGCAGCGTGAGATTCCTTGGAATCGTTGAGTCGAGTCTTTGTTAATTTAAGTCTTTGCATTCACGTTTATAATCTAATAAGTTGTATGAATATTATGAGACTTTATTTAACCCCTCTTTTATGCATAAGTTTTATGTTTGCCCTTGTCGGGCTTCAGATATTTGATATGTTGCTTAGTTGGGCTTGTGAGCCAAGTTTGCTTGTGGTCGCATGTTTAATTTTTGTAAGCCGCCATGACCATTTCATGTGTATGAGTTTTAGCTTCTGGTCGCACGTAGGTTTTCGTTGTTTGGTTTATTTGTAGGGTTTATGTTCCGCCTAACTTATATTAGGTGCGAGTCTATCTGTTTCCCGTCCCCCTCTACTTGGTTCATATACGAGTTTTTCATCTCATATGTGGATTGAGCTTAGGTGTGGGGGATGTGTTGACCCACCGTGCGGGGTGCTATAGCTCTCAACACAAATAACACAACGGTAATTTCAAAATTAAAATTTGTCAAAGAATATAGGAGACATTATAGATCAAAGGTAAAGAAAGGCCAACGAAATTTTGCAGACGAATTCTAATACTTCCGACGGCCATAAAGGTCGAAGGAAATATGAGTTTTGTTTGTTTTAAAAAGAAAAATACAATGGTAATAATCTTGATTTTAGGATTTTCATTTATTGAGTAGAATTAAGTAATTAACAAATCTATATTTCATTTGTCCAACAAGAACGAGATAGCAACCTACAATGAAATTGTTTACCGGGTGACCAATCCACTCAAGTAATATACAATGGGGGTATTCATAGCCCACATATTGATTTCAAAATTTACATGATTTAATTACAAATTTTGAGATGAATGAAATTAAAATCACTAAAATTACAAATTAATTATAAATTTCGAAATAGATTAGATTAAAAATTTAAAATTATAAAATTACAGGACCAAATTTGCATAAATTCTAATTACTTTTGCATGTTGTTAACTATATATAGGGAAAATCTCATTTTAGTCCCACAGATAGCCAATTTTTACTTTTTGTCTCAATGATTACATGATTCTCACTTTTGGTTCCATACATTTCAAAAAATCTCAAAATTGGTCCCCCCTTAACCATTTCGTCATTTGACTAATGGCTGATCAACATGTCCATTTAAAACCATGGGGAAAATTTCATTTTTGGGCCTACAGATTAACCAATGTTTACTTTTGGTCTCATACATTTCAAAAAATCTCAAAATTGGTCCCCAATTTAATAGGACATGTGGGTCAACCATTAGTCAAATGACGGAATGGTTAACGGGGGGACCAATTTTGAGATTTTTTGAAATGAGGGGGACCAAAAGTGAGAATTCTGTAATTAATGGGACCAAAAGTAAAAATAGGTTAATATGTGGGACCAAAAATGATATTTTCCCACTATATATTTATTTTTTTGAACAGCAAATCCTCGAGGGGAAAATTTACTCAATCAATTAAAATTAAAGCATTCAAAAATAACGCAGGCTCGAGTCTGTAACTCTAACAAATTTGTTGGCAATCATATTTGCTCCATGTTTAAAAGAACAAAAACTAACATTCTCAAAACTAGATCTAATATTGGTAAAGAGCTTAAGAGAATAGCTAGTACTCAACCTTAATTTCAACACCACCACGAAATTCTTTGTACTCAATCTTGATTCCAAAGCCACCACCAAATTCTCAACATTTGCAGTCAGATTCTTTGATCTTAGTGAGAAAAGCGGCAGACACTTGTAGTACTGGAAGGACCGCCCTGAAAGAAACGATGAGATCTCAAAACTAGAAGAAGGTAAGACAACTCTCATACGAGAGAGAAATACAGATAAAAAAACAAAAAAAAAAGAATAAACGATCAAAAGAGATCCGAATCTCCCTCGAAAAACCAGAGATATTTAGGAGAAGACGACTTTTAGAGAGAAAAGAAAAAATACCCTAACTCAATCCCATTGTTAACTAAATTAACAGACCTTTAAAGTAACGGTTTTGATTTTTAAATTCTAATTTTTTTTATTTGTTTCATCATGTTATTCTGAATGTATCTCTTTTTTTGAAATCAAACCCTCAAAAGAGACTATTATTGAAAATCAAGAGGAATAATAACAAAAATGCAAGGAATAACAGGAAAATTAACGCAGGCCGAAGCCGTAATTCCACTAGATTTGTAAGCTATTATATTAGCATCACATCTAGTAAAAGAAATAGACTCCTTCAAGTTGAAGATCTGATCTGTGTGAAGTTCCGCAGCCAATTCTGCAGCCGCCTTTTCTCCGGATTGAAAGAACACATAACTTGGCATACTGCAGATAACTCGGCCAAAAGTTCCATAGAAGAATCACAGAAACTAATAAAAAAGAACCTAAAAAAACTAACTAAACTTCCATACGGAAGAGACAAACCTTCCATACAGAAGAGATAAAGCTTCACTCAAAAGAATTGAAAGATAATATAACATAAAAAAATAACGCAAACCTTGCAACCGATTTCGACAGAACAAATCTGAACTGACGGTGGAATAGAATAGAATCATCCGACGGTGGAGTAATGATAGTATTCTCCACCGTCAGATCGAAACTTTAATTGAATACTTGATCTTGAGTTTAAATCACGTAAATTAGGGTTTTAGCAGAGAGTTAGAGAGAGGCATGTATATTTGACGAGGTACAATTGACCCTCCTCCATGTATCTCCTAAGTCATAACTTCATCTCTTTTTTTTTTTTTTTTTTTTTTAACTTTACTCTTTTTTTTTATTATATTCCTATATTTTCAAATTTCTATTTTGTTTTTTCTTTTTAAAATTTCAGTTATATTAAAAATTTTACATTACTCTCATTTTTTATTTGTATTCCTATATTTTCTAATTTTTATTTTGTTTTTCGTTTTAAAATTTCAATTATATTAAAAATAATTATAAAATAAATATTAACATACAAAATTTAACTTTAGTAAATAAATTTAAATAAAATAATTTTATTATGTTGCATACAGACTACAGAGTGTGCTGGAATCATTAGTACACTGTACACCTTAATTGCCTAGCTGCGTTTGGTACCCAACAAATCCCTATAATTTTATTCCAAACATTATGCCTGCTATAAATCCGAATTTCTGGAGTTAAGATCTAAGGCTTCTGAGTTCTGATATAAAAGCACATCTAAAAGAATAATATTCTGATGCTGGGAGTTTATATTGAAAATTATGATAGGATTGGTAAAGTTGTATCACGTTGTTTCGTATCTGTATATCAATTAGGATTGTTTTTAGTTTAAATAATGCACTATAATTCTATAAAGAACATACTGGAGTTTTTTTGTAGATATATAACTGTTGAACGATAAAAATTATTCTAATATTTTTATAAATTAATTCTTAAATTAATATGTAAGGTTTGACTTAAATATATATTATGCATATGTATTATAACTTCTATTTATTTATCATATTTGGAAATTTTAGGTTTAAAAATTAAATTATGAGAAAATTATTATATTTATCATATAATATTCTCTGATGTGGTGTTTATGAAATATACTTACTTCTCCTATTTATGGACCAATAGTTTGTGTTGCCCTAATGGCTAATCTGTTATTCCAATTAGTTGGTAATATCCTAATATAAATTAGAATAAACTTACTTTTTTAGTTGGTAATGGACCTGGTAAAAAATTATGTGGTAAAACCAATATATATATATATATGATTTTCTTGATCAGTTGTAAATTTAACATAACTAGGAATCTCTTGCGATTTGGCAAAAGTGGGTAATCGTACTTATGGACTAGTGTGAATATATTTTTCCTATCTATTAAATACTGATGAGTTTAAAAGTTTATTGCTCAAGGAATTCTAATTAGGTTTGGATTACAGTTGGACACAATCCCGCATCCCTGGGCTGAACTCCCTTTCCTAGTGGAAAAGGGAAAAAAAGAGGAGATCCTATATATAGGGCCCATTATAACATATACGTTCACAATTTCTAGTGATCTCTCTCCAGTAATTTCATACACAACATGTCGTCTATTACTGAAAACCACAAGAATGTTGAGTTAACCTGTCTCCAGATGATGAACAAGAAGAGGAAGAGTAATGATCTTGAAGCAACGAGTAAA
>JBBMKE010412509.1:0-11514 GCA_037834125.1 Lippia alba | reverse complement strand
AGGTTAAGCCTAAACACTAACTAGAGAACTAGCATCCTTACTAGTTAGATTGTAATCAAGTTGGTGGACTATCTCTACAGAGCTTCAAGTAAGAAGTTTTTAAAGATTCATGCTTTTCCAAGGAGAGGGGTCAAGCCGCGAGAAGAGCATTCTTGGCGGCTTGTAACGCTTCAAGAGATATTATTTAGAAAGTAAGTTTCTAACACTACGAATTTGGATTCACAATTGCGTGCCCCGGTCCTTTTGTTGGAATTTTTTTTTTAAATTCCGCTGCTTTTCTGATTCTATTTTCCAACACCTCTGGCACCACCGGGCTTTGCTCCGGCTCGGTTAGCTCAGGCTCCTTGTGTTCATTGCAATGGCCGTCTCATAATTATTACAATTGCCGCAAGAGACTTCGATTGTGCTTAGTTTGTGGAAAGGGCGATCACAGAGTCGAGGCTTGCCCCGATAAAGCTCCGGGATTTCAGAGGGGAGCACCGAGGTCCCTTTTTCAAGCACGAGCATATGCCCTTGAGGGTGAAGAGCAAGATGCCGAAGTAGATCCCACAGTCGTGGTCGAAGGTACCATTTGCATTCATAACACGAACATACATACGTTTTTTGCCCCGGGTGCTACGCATTCTTTCATTTCTTGTGATCTTGTTGATTCTATGTGCTTGCCAATTATATATGTGAATACCTGTTTTGTTGTGAGTTCGCCGTTGGGTAGAGCTTGGAGACAGATAAGGAAGGTGGTACAGGGTTGTTCTGTGAGTTTGGAAGGGAAAGAGCATCCGACAGATTTTATCGTCATGCCTATGAAGAGATATGGGCCGATATTAGGGATGGATTGGTTGTATAGGCACCGGGTCTTGGTCGATTGTTTTGCTAAGAAGGTGATTTTGGGTGGAAAATCGATTTTGGGTGTTGGTTCTCAAGAAGTCCCCCTCATGTCGTATACTGAGGCTTCTCGATTATTAAGGAAGGGTGCAGAAGGATTTATTGCTTATGTTCTTAACAAGCCGAAAGATCAGATTAAGTTCGAGGACACCGAGGTTATAAGGGACTACCCGGACGTGTTTCCGGGAGCTTGAACACTTTACCGCCGGATCGAGAGATTGAATTTGTGATAGAATTATATCCAGGATCGAAACCGTACTCCAAGACGCCTTATAGAATGGCGCCGGCTAAATTGAAGGAGTTAAAGATTCAGCTCGAGGATTTGTTGAAGGTCGGGTACATTAGGCCAGTTCCTCACCTTGTGGAGCTCCGGTTCTTGTCGTTAAGAAGAAGGATGGGTCGCTCATAATGTGTATAGACTACCGAGAGTTGAACAAGATGACGATCAAGAATAAGTACCCGCTCCCCCATATTGAGGATTTATTTGATATCTTACAAGGATCGGGGGTGTATTCGAAACTGGACTTACGATAAGGGTACAATCAACTCAAAATCCGGAAAGAGGATATTCCGAAGATGGGATTTAATACCCGATATGGACACTACGAGTTCGTAGTCATGCCTTTTGGGCTAACTAATGCTCCGGTGGCCTTCATGGACATGATGCACCGGATTTTTCAGCCCTATCTCGACAAATTCGTGGTTATATTTATTGACGACATTCTTGTATTCTCAAGGACTCTGGAAGATCACGCCCGTCATCTCAAGCTAGTTTTGGATACTCTAAGGGAGCACCGATTGTTTGCAAAGTTCAGTAAATGCGAGTTTTGGTTGGACCGTGTAACTTTCTTGGGCCACATTATCTCTAAAGACGGAGTTGAAGTGGATCCTTCTAAGGTCGAGACAGTTATACAGTGGCAGAGCCCGAAGAACGCGTCTGAAGTGAGGAGTTTTCTGGGGTTGGCCGATTATTACGGCAGGTTCGTTAAGGATTTCTCAAAAATTGCCACCGCACTCACTGAATTAACGAAGAAGGATGTCAAGTTTGATTGAGATGAGAAGTGTGAGGCTAGTTTTCAGTTGTTGAAGGATAAGTTGATGACAGTTCCGATTTTGGTACTTCCAGAGAGAACAGAGGGGGTATACAGTCTACACAGATGCCTCGAAGGAAGGTTTGGGGTGTGTCCTAATGCAACACGGGAAGATGATCGCTTATGCATCAAGAAAGCTAAAGGATCACGAACAGAATTACCCCACGCACGATCTCAAACTAGCGACAGTGGTCTTTGCATTAGGGAAATGGAGACACTACCTCTATGGAGTCACGCTCGAGATTTTCACGGACCACAAGAGCCTCTATTATTTGTTTTCTCAAAAGGATTTAAATAAGAGGCAGAGCCATTGGCTAGAATTGCTCGAGGATTACGATTGCACGATCAAGTATCATCCGGGCAAGGCCAATGTGGTCGCAGATGCATTAAGTAGGAAGGCTAGCATGTCGAGCATTAAAGTGGAAACAAAAGTTGAAAACGAGTTAGAGCTAGTGAAGATAAAGGCTCGTGTTTTCAATATTTCCATCCTGCCGGTTCTTCAAGAGAGATTGTTTGAGGCGCAGAGATCCGATCCTAAGGTTCAGAAATTGGTACAGAGTGCCCGAACAGATCCGAAAGGCCCATTTGGATTCGATGACACTGGACTTCTAAGAATCAAGACTAGGGTGGTCGTTCGTACCGGACAAACTGAAATGACTTATTCTCGAAGAGGCTCATCGATCCACTTATTCGATACATCCCGGGGGTAACAAGATGTACAAAGATTTGAAGCAGTATTATTGGTGGAACGGGCTAAATGGGATGTTGCCAACTTTGTGAAGCATTGCTTGAATTGTCAGATTGTGAAAGCCGAACTTCAGAAGCCATCAGGGCTACTGCAGCCATTGCCTATTCCAAAATCTAAGTGGGAACAGATTTCTATGGATTTTGTTTCGGGGCTACTAAGAGTGAAAGGCGGTTATTACGGGATTTGGGTTACGCCTCACCAAGTCAGCTCATTTTCTAGCCATCCGAATGTCCAATAAGATTGGAAAATTGGCTAAGTTGTATTGTAATGAAATCATTCGACTTCACGGGGTGCCCAAGAGCATAGTGTCTGATCGAGACCCGAGATACACTTCTAAGCTTTGGCAAGAACTTCAAGCAATTCTGGGGTCAAAGTTACAGTTCAGTACAACCTTTCATCCTCAGACTGACGGGCAGTCAGAACAGTTAATCCGGTATTTGGAGGATATGCTAAGAGCTACCAAGAATAGCTACCAAGAATCGATAAAGATGGTGCCTTATGAAGCACTTTATGACGAAAGTGCAGGTCACCGTTGTTCTTTGATCTTGAAGAGTGGAATTGGACCAAGTAGGAAGGCGTGAAACGAGGGGAGAAAAAGGAGAAGCCTTCTAAAGTGATTCAGGATGCAACAGATAAGGTCCAAGTGATTAGACAACGGAGGTTAGAGGCACAGGACCGACAGAAGAAGTATGCCGATCGTCGTAGGAAAGATTTGAAATTTGAGATTGGGGATAGAGTCTTCCTAAAGGCATCCCTGCGGAAGGGGATTGCAAGGATCGGTAAAGGCGGAAAGTTGAATCCACGGTACTTAGGGCCGTTTGAGATTTTGGAAAGAGTTGGAGATACAGCTTACAGATTGGATCTATCGCCGAATATGACAGGGATTCATAATATCTTCCATGGGTCGTGTAACGCATCGTTTTTCGTACAAGGTAAGTCCGGTACGTGAGAGCGCATTTATCGCTTTAAAGCATGCTTATGTGATAATTATGCCTTGTATGCCGTTTGTGTGGAATTATGTGATTAATGTTCTTGGCATGATTTACGTGCTAATTTGTGATTCGTTGGTTACATGTTCGATTCGTATCTTCAAGCCTTATTTAAGTTTTAATAACCAATGTGCTTAATTGACCGTAAATAATCGTAATTAGGACTTAATTGGTAAATTTAATTTCGAGGTCTGAAACTGGATAGATTTTACTGTAATTGGGTAGATAATTTCGTTACGAGTTCGTGGGTTTTTGAATCGCTCAAAACGGAGTTTGGACGAGGAAGTTATGGCCGTTTTACTAAACCGGTTCGAAAGTCAACATTTTAGGCGGATTTCATTGACCGCGACCCAATTTCACCTTTTACCCAATTTCTGACCCAATTTCCCATTTAACCTGCTTCGTTGACCCGCTCCAAATACCTTTCAGCTGACCCAATTGCCTAAACCCAATTTCTATATCCTAATTTCATTTTAACGTTAAAACATAAAAGATTGAAATCTTACTTCTCTCAAAACACTCTAACCCTATTCAAATTCCCTCAAGAACACTCAAGCAAGATTCAAGCACAAGGATTGAAGATTGGAGCTGGAAATTAGAGCTTGAAGATTACAACTTGTACATCGATTCTTAATCTCTCAAGGTAAGTGAATGTGTTCTTATGTGGGTTATGTGTTCTTGAAGTTCTTGAGTTTGTATGAACTAGGGTTCTTGCTTGTGTGTGTGGGATTCGAATTTATGGATTGGAATGTGCTCATTAAGTTGCTAGGAGTGTAATGTGATAGATATTTTCAGATTTCATGCCTATTTGAAGAATTCACCATTGTTGGGTTTTGAAGCTTTTTGAAGAATTGATGCATGTTCTTGTTCTTGGATGTTTTAGTTGATTCGTTGATGAATTCGTGTTCCTTAAGCTTTTTGATGAATAATGTGATAGGAATTATTGAGTTTCTTGCATGATTGTGAGATTCACCATTTTTGAGTTTAGCTTGTTGAGGAAGATGAAGTTCTTATTTGTGCATTTGGGTGTTAATTTGATTCATTTGTGCGCATTGGGGTGTTGGATAAGTTGTTTTTTGTCATTGCATAACTTATATCTTACTGCATTTTCATACCATGGATTGCTAGCATTTCATATGGATCATTCAAGCCTTGAATCAACATTCCCGGGTAGTTTAAAACCTTCAAAACCTTGCCCAGCGACAGTCCGAAATGGGGGTTTCGCCTCCCCGTTAAAATACCAAATGCCCGTGTGAAAACCTTCTGTTCCAGAAAATCCTTACCAAATGCCCGTTTCATCCCCCAATTGAAAATCCAAACGCCCGTTTGGTAGACACAAAATCCGAAAATCTGCTTAACCCAAACGCTCGTTTGGGATTCCTTCTTCAGGGCCAAACGCCCGTTCAGATAGCCACTGTTCCTTTTTTTCGCCTTTTGATTTCTTGATTCTTTCGCTTCATTTTTGGTTTCTACATGCTCCATACATCCCCAGGAGTGTGCCCCGACCTTCGAATCCCTTCAATTCGCATTTTAATCGCGCATGAGCATCATTTTTTGTTTTTAAGGCTTTATGCATTGTTCGTGTGTTGAACCTTTAATTTCTTGACCTTAGCTGTTGATATATCACTTATGTGATGCATATTGATCATCGTTATTGATTTGTATTAGCTTGGCATGCTTCATATGCATTTCACATGTTGCATTTGTTAAGCCGTGCGTCGCTTTATGTGGTTTTGAGTCTTGTCTCACCCTCATGGTGTGTTTTGTCTTGTTAGATGGTGAGTCTCCAGTTGCGTAGTCCGTGTTGCTGCTTTGTTCGGTTGGATCTTGGTAAAGGTGAGGAGTAATATGTATAAAAACATTTTCAAAACTGTGGATACATATGACCTTCCATACTTGATGCTTTCATTAACCGTTTTGGAAAATATATATGTAGACATTATATGTCATGTTTTGTGAGCTCGTCTCTTAGTATCATATTTGCATCAGAAAAATGGTTTGCAAAGTATCATAACCGATTTGAAATATAGGGATAAGTACCCGACTTGGTTTGAACTTAGTTTTGGATATATGTACTTAGCGTGAGTTGTGTAGCGAGATGTTTCGGACCGTACTATGGTATGGTATTATATGGATACCTTGCAGGGACGCTTGCACGGTTTGGATTCGGATTTGGATTTGAGAGCTCGAGAACGTAGTAAGTGGGAGTGTCGGGAAGGCAAGGGCCGACGGCCTCTCCTTACGAAATTCCCAACCTGTGAAGAGGTACCTAGGTCTCCGACGGAGTGTTCGGAACCGAAGTATACTCGAGTGAGATTGTGGAGTTTCATGGACTTCCATTCTTTATGTTTTGGACCGATGATCGGGGGTGCACACCCTTGACATCATGGAGTTAGGGGATTGGTTTGATATTTGGTTTGGTTTCGGAAGTTGGGGTGACTCTTTTCTCGCGGAGTCGTATGTAGTTTATGAACTTTGTTTTGGAAAACCTTGCATTGTTTTGAAAAAATAAAAAGGATCATGCATTGTACCCTTTACTATTATTCTTTATATTAAATCCTCACCGGTTCCTTTTGAACTGACTCTTCGACCCTTGTATTGTCTGCAGGTTTTTGGAGTCTTGCTAGGCGGTGTGTCTTAAAATCTTGGCTCATAGAAGTCGTGTCGAGTCTGTACTTTACTTTATGTATGTCGGTTCTTGTTTATGTTAACTCTATTCATTACTTTGCTAACCTTGGTGGGCGTTATGGTTATGGTAAGAATGTTTTTGAGTATTCACTATTTACTTCGGCCTTGTCGGCCTTATTTGTACAGGTTGAATGATTGATGAGTGTTTATATTCTTGTCGGCCTGTGGCCATGTATGTGATGTGTGTTTAATTATCGTTGGCCTGTGGCCATATATGTGACGTGTTTTATTTAATGTTGGCCCGTGGCCGTGCATGCGATGGATGTTTACTTTAACGTTGGCCCGTGGCCATTCATGATCGATCTTGATGCATGTGGTTGGAATTGTGACGATCCGATGATAATGGGATATGTTATTCGGGACAGGTTAGAACAGGTTCTTGGAATTAGTTGAACCCATTTTATTTATAATATTCTTGTCGGGAAAGGTTGTATGCTTTTGAACCCGTTGACTTGTGTGATTGCATGATTACTCTTAATAGTTGTTATCGGTGGGACTACTCCGATCGCATGCTTCGCCTATGTTGGAAAAAATTTTATGCTTGTTACTTTCTTTTCGGCGAGTTGAGTCGAGTTGTTTAGGTACCGCCTCGCCAGGTTGTTTGTCCGTCACCGCTCGCTTTGGGAATAGCACGTATATGGATGACAGTTTCATATACTGGCTAGACACTTAGCGCGGGGTAGGATGTGATTGCCCTATGCCGGGGCGTTACATTGATTTTGAAATCAAATCTAGGTTTGATTGCTTGATTATCAAGTAATTGGAGAGAGGGACCAAATCCTATGCCCTAAAGGAATAGGATCGGCCGCCCCTCTCCTTCCTATAAGTAGGGGAGTTTGAACTCCCCTAAGGGCTAATACAGAATTCTCTTGGCTCATGTCTTGAGCAAACAATCTTTCTCCAAGCATAAACAACCCCTAGGTTAAGCCTAAACACTAACTAGAGAACTAGCATATTTACTAGTTAGATTGTAGTCAAGTTGGTAGACTTTCTCTAGAGAGCTTCAAGTCAGAATTTTTGAAAGATTCGAGCTTTTCCAAGGAGAGAGTTCAAGCCGCGAGAAGAGCATTCTTGGGTGGCTTGTAACGCTTCAAGAAGGTTTTTTGAGAACATAAGTCTCTATCCCTATGAATTTGGATTCACAATTGCGAGCCCCGATCTTATGTGTTGGAAATTTTTTTTTAAATTCCACTGCTTTTCTGATTCTGTTTTCCAAAAATTTCTCCCCTACTTGTGTTGGATTGTGAATTTAAATTTGGAGACGTTCTTCATCGTGCTTGGATTATGTTTAAATGCTTCCGTTTAACTCTTGATTACATCATATGTTTGGTTTAAGGGTTAGGCCCGCTTAGCTAGTTGAGGTTTTGGTTTATCACCCGTTCGCTACGAGCTTAGTTCATGCATGGAAGCTAATTTCATGAGTGGATCGAGCAAGTAGTGCGGGGGTTATAGTGCCTATCAATGCGGGTGCTACAACTTGTTATTAACTTTTAGTATTCGGGAAGCGAACCTTGTATCCATCACTTTCTATTAAATAGTTAATACTAATAGATAGACATGTAGGTTCTAGTTCCTTCTAATTTCTTTTTCTTGACAATAGTCTTGACTTTTGATAACGTATTCAATATTTTAGATCTAACACTACTATCTCTGATTTTAACATACTCTATCTACTATCTCCCAATTAGATTGACTCATAATGACAGCGTATTTCAACCACTAATAAGTAAGTTCAACTGTCTTTTAGTTGAGTACATATTCTGATATCTGTTGTTAAAACTTTCTTGACAAATCGTGTTAATTAATGCATTTTCAATGTGTAGTAATATGTAGTTACTATAAAATACAAAATGACAAATAATCATATAACATGTTTATTATGTCATAAATGCAAACAAACCTATAACATGTTTCTTTTATAGAATATTTTTCATATAAATAACTTCTAACTTTATAAAATAATTTGTAGTTGATCTTTATCATTGGCCCTAACAGTGAAGCAATTTTGGTGCTTATTTTTCTTGTGTAGTTCTACCTCTTTACTCGCAGACTTAAAATTTATATTTTCCAGAAATGCATCTTTCATGCTCTTCTTATGTATAATTTCTTTATTTGAATTGTAATGCTCCGCTCATCCGACAATACATGTATGATGTCATAAGGGAGTTTAATTATACAATTAAGTAATTTAATTATATCTTTATTTGACTTAATTGCGTTAATTATTTGTAGTTGTGTGACTAATTCTCGAACTATATGAATTTTTAAGATTTTTGATGAATTATATTTTAGCTACACAACCAATGTGAAATGACATATTTTACGTGTTTAAATATCTTTCATTGCAAGTTATTTAAAGCATTAGGATTAAATTGAAAAGGAACTTTAGACTAACTTCTATTTTTTTTAAAGTTTAGGGGCTTAAATATAATCAGATAATTTTGTGTCACTTACAGAGATAAAATTTTTAGTTTCTACTTTGTCTTTGGACTCAGCACATCAAACCAAACCCGATAACGTCAAGTCCTCTTGGTTTGTTCATACTTTAAATTTAGTATGCATGGACTGGTTATCACGCAAAGTTGATAAGAAAATATCTTTTTTTTTTCTCCTAGTCTTTGATCGATTACTATGTCTCTCATGCCTATTCTCACTTTTCCCCTCTCCTTCTCTCTCTCTCTCTCTCTCTCTCTCTCTCTCTCTCTCTATGTATGTATGTATGTATGTATGCATCTATCTATCTATCCATCGATCTATCTATCTATCTATCTATCTATCTATCTATCTATCTATCTGTTTGTCTGTCTGTCTCAACAACAAAAGCAAGTTTCAAGGTTTTCCTACTTAAAACTCAAGTGTTCATCTTCCTACAACCTTTAGTCTTTCAAGATATGAAATATATGTTTTATCAATTGTGTCGTATTTATTTTGAGGTTCTTTTCATGAGGTTTGAATGTGTGTATCTAATTTATGTGTATATGACCTGTCATGTCTAAGGTTCTTGAAAATTGGTATTTAGGTTAGAATAAATGGTATTAGATGTCCCTTATATAGCCAATATGAATCTTATTGCATGAATTTTAGGTTTGAGGGGTTAGGTGGTTGGATTTTTTAACACCTCCATTAATGGAGGTTAAGACTTTGGTGTTTTTGGGTGTTAAGCATGTTTTGTTGTGTTTTATTGACTATGATGTGGCATATGAGTGTTGTATGATCATTTGCAAGCTTTTAGATATGTTATTGTTGCATTTGGAGTGGTGATATAGCTACTGCATGGTCATCTTCTTTGAACTCCTATTTTCTGATGCTTCTTCAATATCGCACGACACAAAGAATTTTTGAATTAGTTTGTCCCATGATTGTGGGACATAGGGGGATACATTCTATTCTGATCTTCATGGCCACGGAACTTCTGAACTAATTTGGGGAGACTTTCTAGTGGGACGTCGTTTTTTTATTTTTTTCGGTGGTCATGCTCCAGCTTACCACCATTTCTCATTTTAACTTTAACATCATTTTTGTACTTGCTTCCCGTATGTTGCAAATGTGTCATACTATATTTGTATGTATGTGAAAAATCTTGTATGCTACGGTGTGATTTCAATTGCATATTTTTAAAGGTGCTCGAATGTTCTTATATGTTATAATCATATTCTTATGAATATCGTGAATTACAATCATTGCACACATACATGCATTCAAGATATTCATAACCATCATCGTGTGCTTTTTGGTACATATTTGAGTCTAAGTCATATGTCTTGCTTTCGGTTTGCACGAAGGTGTTCTAAAATTTCATGTCTTTTTGTATTTCATTTTTATACTTGTCTTTATCTAATTAAATTTATTCTTTTCATATAATTTCATATATTTTGATCTCTTTATCTTTAGTTGTACAATTGAGTGAAACATGGAAGGGAGATATTCTATTCTGGCCCCCATGGCCAGGGAACTTCTAAATTAATTTGTTTCTAGGCATTGTCATTTCGCTGGGAAACTTTCTATTAACGTCCCACAGACCTAGGACGTTGCTTATATATTCCTTTCTAAGTTGTGGTTTTGTTTTCCTTCATGCCTCATTTTAACTTTAATATCATTTTTATGCTTATTCTTGTATGTTCCTAATGTGTCATATTATGTTTGTATGTATGTGAATGATTTTGTATGCTTCTGTATAATTTCAATTTCATATTAAAAGTGCTCGAATGTTCTTATATGTTTTAATCATGCATCATACTTTTATGAATATCGTAATTTACGATCATTGCACGGATACATGCATTTTTTTAGGCATATATGCACTCATGGTATTCATAAGTATCACCGTGTGCTTTGATTTATATTTAAGTCTAAATCATATGTCTTGTGTTCGGTTTTTACAGAGGCTTTCAAAAATTCTATCTATCATTTTGTATTTCAATTTCATACTCGTCTCTATATATTAATATTTTTTTAAACTCTTTAATATATAATTTAATAAATCTTTTCTTTGTCATTAATTGTACAATTAAGTGATATCATTTCTATGTATCAATAAGTAATAATAAATTTTAATTATAAAAATATATATTTATGTGGAACATGATAAATATGTGTCCTTATATTATTAATTTTATTTTTAAATATACAAATATCTAATAATATAACTTATAGTTAATATATTAATTCTAGAAAGAATCACTATTTATATATTTATATGTTTTTTATAGATGTGAAGAATTTTACTTCTAGCATATTAAGAAATTCTATTTTTACTTAAATAAGTATTTTAAAAATATTTAAATATAATAATAATAATAATATTTAATACAAATTTATCGAGTCACTCTCAAGTTCAATATTGTTAAAATATTATCGTGAGAAAATACAATTTGTATGTTTATATTTTTGTATTTTTGGAGATGGATGATATGTAAGTGATTTTGAATGAATTGTATGATTTATTAGTTTAGTCGAGCTTGTAAGAATAATATTAGGATTAATATATTCGAAATTTTATTGGATTATAATTATATAATATTTTATAATTAGATAAAGACTATATAATTATATTTTGATTAGAATCAAATAGAGATAATTGAGAGTTTGATTAGAAAGAGGCATCCTAAAAGAATAT
>JBBMKE010412500.1:0-11515 GCA_037834125.1 Lippia alba | reverse complement strand
AGGGGAGTTCTATTATATGCGCACGTAATGGAAACAACTAAAACACGTATTTGGCATATAGAGAAGTGTTAGCCTAATATAATAATTAAACGTATATTATTCAAAGATTGTCTGCGATATTAGGTAAGTCCCAAAACGGATTATAACTAATCGACTTTCTAGGGCACTTTTCCAACAGTGGCGGCGGTGGTGGTGGAGCTTGTGCCCTTCTTTGTTCCACGTAATTGTATACGGCCTCTATAAAGTTTTCCATGTTCATTGGTGGAGGTTGGTGTGGTTGTTCTTGTGGAGTTGGGGTATGGTGACGACGACGGCGACATTCTGGAGTCCTATCACGATGTTTTTTTGGAGGCATCCTACAATTTTAAACACTGAAAATGCATGGTTTCATTAGTTTATGCATGAGAATGTAATTAGGTCAATTAAAATTGAAATAGAAAAAACATAAGCAAATAAGAAAATAAGGAATGCAATGCAACACGTTAACATATTGTTCCTAAGCCGAACGAGTAAACGACCTAACTGGACTCAATACGACGCTAGAGCCGGGTTTTTCAACCCTACGCTCTGATACTACTTAAGGATGTAGCGCCAAGCGCGTGACGCCACATCCCCCGCACTAAGACCCTACCCGCATATGAAATGAAAGTCCATACATTACCCGAATCAAAGCGAACGGGGACACAACACACTCGCTAGGCTAGGCAGGACTAACCCTTGAACCAAATACAACAAGAAGACTAAAAAATAAATCAGAGATAGGCAAAGAAACGCGGAAGCATAATATACATATCAATTTACATAATGAGCCACGGGCTCTACAAAAATAAATCCAAGTACCACGGCCGTTGTAGCCTTAAAGACATAAAGTAAATGCGCCACAAGTGTCCATAACATAAGTACAGAAATTAAATATCCATGAGTGTGTGACAAAAGTAAATGCAAGACATTAATATGAGACTCCAAAAGACCCGAATTCCCGCCTAGCACTTGCTACCTGCACAAAACAACTGAACAAAAACTAGGTTCAGTCTAAAGGAGACTGGTGGGTATAAAAAGGGGGCATAAGTATATAAATATGACAGAATTTAAATCATACACATGCAAGTTATAATCCCAAGAGAGGTTTTAAGAAATTTCCCAAGTGGGCAAGAAAGAAATCATCTAGTGGGATTATAACACCAATTTCAATTCAATAAACATTGCATAGGTCAAGTGAGCCCGGCGTAAGGCTTAGTTCTCCTTCCTCCACCTCGTGTATCCATAATTCATAATTCATAATGATCAGACATTAATCTTGTGTGCACATTCATAGTTCATAATTCATAAATCCCTTCTCCGGTTGGTGGAGAGTTTACAAGGCTCTAGCAACCATACATGATGGCTAGAGGGGTCCATAAAACCCCAAAAGCCCGGTTCCCCTTTCCTGCCAAACCTCCTGACGGTCGGTTACGCCGTACAGTGTTGGAACTAGTGTGTAGGGATCTCCGTCGGCCCTTGCCTTCCCGAATCACTGCACACACTAAGTCCCAGAGCCCCCATAAAGTGTATTCAATCAATCCGCCAAAACAGGGTAGGATTCATAAATAAAAAGGGTTTCACGTTCGAAATCATTTACCCCAAAACGACTCTTAGACATATAATAGGGTTTTTAGCTTAAAACTTTGTACATGGGATAAGTATAGGGTTGGAGTAACTAATAGTAGAGAAACCCACCTTAAGACAA
The DNA here is from genome assembly GCA_037834125.1 of Lippia alba. NCBI lineage: Eukaryota > Viridiplantae > Streptophyta > Magnoliopsida > Lamiales > Verbenaceae > Lippia > Lippia alba. The sequence continues at coordinate 9,789 of JBBMKE010412500.1, read as the reverse complement.
AAGAAATAAGAAGCAAGAGGAGCCTCACGAACATGCCTCATCTCCTACCGGACCCAAATCTGTGCAAGAAAGGTGAAGTGAGACAAAAATGACCACGTAAGACGCTCAGCTAAGAAATGCACATGATATGAGATGCACAAGAAGTAATTCAAGTCATACAAGAGTTCATGTGCACAATAAATGCCATAGAAAGTCATACTCGAACAATCTAATTCCATTATGAAGCATTTAATTCCAAACAAGTCCATAAATCCCACGTTTTAGCACTTACAAGCGCATTCAATACATGAAAAAGTCGCACATACCAAAGTAAGCAAAAGAAATGCATAAAAACATATAAAAAGGACGTATCAAAGCATTTAGAATTGAACCGCAAAAGTCAAAAAACTAAAAAAACGGACAGTAGCATCTCACACGGGTGTTTGGTTTTTCAGAACAAACTCCAAACGCCCGTTTAACATGCCCCTGTTCCCAGAAAATGAACCCAAACACCCGTTTCACAAAATCAAAGAAAACCCAAACGGGCATTCAAGTTGCTTCTGTAACGATTTTTGGGTCCTCAAACGCCCGTTTGCAAAAATAATGCAAACTCTAAACGGGCGTTCAAAAACCTTCTGTGACAGATTTTGCCATTCCAAACGCCCTTTTCATATTTGTACATAAATCTCAAATGGGCGTTTATAAGAGACAAGTTTGAAATTGGCGCCATTCCAAACGGGCATTTGGAAAAATAACTGAAAGGCCAAACTGGCGTTTGGCCTGGATTTTCTGGACATAAACTTTCAGGAAAAACAAGGTTCAATCCCATAACCACCCTAACACTTAAATTTGTCTCCACAGTCACAACTCAAACAACACTAATAATACAAGAAACAAATACACATGCATAAGCATCTAAGGAAACAAGGAATGAAGGCAAATGAAGCTATTCCCATTCAAATTCATTCATGATCAAATATGGCTTCAAGCATTAAATGTAACAACCAACTAAAGTCATGCAAGATATGCAATAAATGCATCACATAATACTCAAGAATCCAACCTAAAACATGTTAGCTCAAGAAATCTCAACACTCCACAAAACCCTTACTATTCACATATTTTCATTCATGCATAAGCCATGGAAAATGCTTGAAATATGGACATGAAAATGATCACTAGGATGCAAGGATTCTAAATATGAAATTACCTTAATGAGTTATGCAAGAGTGAAGGGGGTCTTGAGCTTGGATTGGGCAACAATGGAGGTATGGAGATGGAAACCCCTTTTCTCTTCTTTCTTGGTTGAAGATGAAATGTTTGGTAAGTGAGAGGGAGGGGGTACCGGTGGGGCTGATAGAGGGAGGAGAGAGGTGGTTCTCCAAGTGGGTTAAGGTGTGGGGTAGGTCTTAGGTGTGTTCAAGTAGGTACGTAAAGGTTTGGAGGTCATTTTTGGTCGATTAAGGCATAAAAGGGCTCGTTTAATGAAATAAATTGCCATGACATATATAAATTCATAAATATGCAATGAGCATATATACATAATTACAACACATAAATTCATATCACACTCAAGTTTCACATAAAACAGAGATCGAATCAATTATGCATGGAAAGCAATTAGTTCACGTATGAGCATATAATTCAAATAATTAAGAATTACCAAAGAATTCACATAAAAGCATTTAAAATAAATGGAATTAAATATAAAATGCATTTGTGAACAATTAATACGTGCACGTTGGTAAACACATACGTCATAGTTGTACGGCCGAATAGTTGGGGCATCACAGACGTAGATGAATTGGAGAGGAAGACGATGGAGAACCGCCTGACTGGGTGGGGAAAATTGAAGAGGCTATGCGAGGTGATAATCCCTCTGCAGAATGACCATATGGGGTCCCTCCCAGTCGGGTGCATCGCCATGTCTTTACAAGCAATTGATTATGTCTTCCAGTTGCCCTATTGTCGTTCCAAGTCAACCTGTTCAATTATTTGCAAATTAGCTCAGTGTAACTACTTCCCAATGGGCAAGCCATGGTAATGGCTTGCAGGGTTTTGATGAAACTGTTGGGGCAGGACAAGAGTGTGGAACACTTTGTGGAGTTATTTTTTACCTCGGTCGATGCTGCTGCCTCTCCCAATCGAAAGGGATTTGTTAAAATGTAGTCTCGCTCGGAGAGCAAGATATTTGATTCGACCAAAACCTCCCACGAGAAAGATTGGAAAACTAAGTGGGTATAAATCAGGTTCCCTAGAGGCTGGAATAGATTGGAGCATGCTTCTTGGAATAACATGGAAGAAATAAGATTGGAGAGGGGTCGGGTGACTTGGCCCAATACATTGATGGTGGCTTTGGGGCGAGTGACGCCCCTCGATCGGGAGATATTCACAAGTTCCCATCTGCTTCAGTATCTGGAATTGGCCACGGGCGTGAAGAGACATGGGAACATTAAGACTGGTGATGACACCGTGGACCTTTCAAATCCAAGCACGTTTCCATAAAAACACTTCTCTTTGTTCTGCTATCCATTTTTAACACCCAGGTCTGACCCATTTCTTTCTTATGCAGGATCGATTATGACGACCGCGAGGGACAAGGTTGCCAAGTGCAAGGCCCAACAGAGGGAGAAGGTGCTGAAGAAGTAGTATGAGAAGGAGGATCATGGCCCGGCACCTTCTGCGGACGAGATCGCTCTACATGAAGGGCTCTCGATCGCGCATACCCTCAGTCGGGTATCTGAGTTGCGCAAAGCTGCGGGCCAGCAGTGGGGGTCTGCTATGTTCCCGACCGATAAGGTCAATGAAGTTGTTCAGGGCACGGAGGGTGTGCCGCAGGGGCTGCGAGAGAAGGGGCTCCTCGTGGATATTGTTGGGGATCCGGGGTCGGAGTGAAAAGCTGCGGCCAACCCGGAACATTGAAAATATGCCCAGGGCCCGATGCATGGGCAAGAGAAAGGCGTCTGAGCAGGAGGGAGCTGCTCCAAAGAAATTTCTAGGGCAAGAGACGCAGAAGAAGGTGGAAACGACGAAGGGCAGGCTCGGCCCTCAACCGCGACCCAGGGAGACGGGGGTCAGAAGGTGAAATTAAAGGTCCCCGCATACCGAACAGTGGCTTCTCTGAAATTTCACATGCTGCAGGAGGAGTTTAAGCAAATAATCACAATCCCAGTCTTCTAAGGGCCCAAATATCCCTTCAATCTTTTTGAGTTGACACTCGATGGGAAGGAGAGGAAGCTCGCGACCGAGCCGATCGACCCTGAGGCACTCGAGGCTGTCTACCACTCTCTGCAAACTTTGGCCGACCATGCAAAAATGGCGAAGGAGGATGATGCCACTCTTGCTTGGAACATAGTTGGGCATCACGCGGTGGTAAGTAATTCAAAATTTTTTATCTCGTATGACTCTACTTATTCCTTGAGTAATGAGCTGATTCTTCATTCATGTAGTCATCTATCCAGTCGTACCACCTTGCTAAACACAATGAGATGAACCGTAAGGCCCGAAGTCAGTTGTTAGCCGAGCGGATAGGTGTTCTGGATGCCAAGAGCTGGCAGGATGAATTTATGCGCTTGAAAGCGACTTTGGAGGAATCTCAGGTGACCCATGCGGCAACGGTGGAGAAGTTGAACCAACAACTCCATTCTTTGATGGTGGAAAAATCGAGCCTGGAGGTCGAGTTAGGGCGGCTCAGGGAGAAAGAGGAAAAATAGAAATGGAGCTGGCTTCTACACACAGTCTTCTCGACAATAAGAAGAACAAAAAATAAGATACGTGTAAGAAGACCAATAAGGCTAGGTGGAGGGAAGGTTGGCCAAATAGCCATGATGTCGGTAGGGACTACGGGATTGAGTGTGCATTCTGGCACATGGATAAGTTGCTGCCTTCGATCCGGGACCAAGCCGCTTGGGACTTCGTTAATTCTGAGGTGTTCGAGACAGTCGGCGGGACCTTGCAGTCAATGACATGGACTTTGGCTTCTTTAAATGCCTATCCCAGGAGCACCACTACCATCCCATCCTCGAAAGCTACTTCTGGACGCCGAGAAGATTGGATTGGGGGCCCTGTACATCTCTGGGGTACTGTCTGACCAATTTCGTGATCTATTGAAGCCTCTGGAAGACTCCATTGCAAAGGAGAAGCCGTTGGTCCAGAGGGACATGGAAATGGCACTCGGATTCCCAGAAAAAATTGAGGAGGTGGAAGAAGAGGAGGAGCAAGACAGGTCCGAAGTTTCGTACGGGTGGACCGTTTTCTAGACGGACCAGAAGGCGGACAGAAAGAATCCGGGAGTGGAGGACGTGGATATGCTCTTCTAGGTGAATTTGGAGGAGTCGAGGAGGTAGCTTTTGGAGAGCTTCAGAGCCGAGAGTAGTGGCCAACATGCTCGATGTGCAGAGATACTGGCAGTTATCCGCGTGCCATTGCTAAGAGTCCCTGCAGGTTCCAATTCAGAGAGTGAGGCCCAAGTAGTAGGTGGCTCAGAATGCCCCAGTGCCCCCTCCATCCGAGAATTTTTAGGCATTAAACGAGAGACTCGTAACGGCTACTGGTGAAGCAGAAATGACATCTGGTGGCTCGATTACCTATCCACATGAAGCGCCGACTTCCTGATTTCCTTAGCTTGATAGTTTCTTTGCTTTCATTTTTTTTGTTCTTATTGGAGGGGTTAGACCCTCCTGGATTCTGTAATTCTGGGTTGGGCCCATTTTTTATTTTAATGGGAAATTTTGATTGTAATTCTGTAACTGTTGGCTCGGGATTGCCCCAGGTGCCTGGTCATTTTTTAGTTTACGCTTTCGAGTTTTAAATGTTTAAGTGACACTAAGACTATTCAGTACAACTCTTAGCACGCTCAATTAGTTCTTGGGTGGGGATTCAGATTGACTGAACCTTAACACGAATCTGGATGGACCAGGCCGAGGATAGACCTCACATGACAACATCGACCATAAATAAAAGGGATTCAGGTTGACTGAAAACTCACTTTTATTGCTAGGCTTGCACAAGAGTAAAGGAAATTTACAAATGAGATATAACTTTTAAACGTAAAACTTCTTCAACTTGTATACGTTCCAAGATTTCGGGATGAGGTTGCCCTCCATATCTTCTAAGTGGTAGGCTCTGCTGCAACCTATCTCAAAAATGCAGTAGGGACCTTCCCAATTCGGCTGTAGTTTGCCCACATGTTCCCAATTTGGAAAGCTCTGGGTCGGACTCCCTTGTTGTAGCTTCTGGCGACCGCGGCCTTGTATTGTTGCTGATGTTGATAGTCTTTCTAGCGGAGCTCTTCGACCATATCCAGCTCGTAAGCTCGATCAGCGGTATTTTTGGCCAGCTGATAGTTGGCGACTCGGGTTGTTTGATGCAATAATTCTACGGGGATCATTGCTTCTGACCCGATGACCATGGAGAATGGAGTTAGACCCGTGGCGGTCCTTAGCGTGGTCTGGTATGCCTAGAGGACTCCATCGAGTTCTTCGACCCAGGCACCTTTCTTGGCTTTCAGGCGTTTGTGCAAGTTCTGTACGATTATTCGGTTGGTTACTTCAACCTAGCCGTTTGCTTGAGGGTGTCCTACAGAAGCAATCTTTGGTTGATGCCCATGTCAGTGCAGTATGACCTGGTCCTTATGCTTTGGAATTGGGTTCCGTTATCACATATGAGGACCCTCGGTATGCCAAACCTGCAAATGATGTTGCGCTAGAGGAAATCCTAGATGACCTTGTCGGTAATCTTTGCTGCGGGTTGGGCTTCAACCCACTTGGAGAAGTATTCCACCGCCACGATTAGGAATCGTCTCTGTACTGTGGCAAGGGAGAATGGGCCAACTATATCAATACTCCACTGGTCAAATAGCCAACAGACATCGATCGGGGTCATCTCCGTCGGGTGTTAGTGTGGGATATTGGCATGCATTTGGCAGTTGACGCACTTGCGGGCGTATTCCTTGGCATCTTCATTGAGTGTGGGCCAATAGAAGCTGTTTCTTGACACTTTCTTGGCCAGAGATCGACCGCCTGCATGGTTGCCGCACTGGCCACTATTGATTTCTTCTAGCACGTCCATAGCTTGCGAAGGGTGGAGGCATCTCTTTGTTGGTCCTGTGAAGGCCCTTTTGTAGAGTTTGCCCTCGGAATCTAATGAGTAGCTTGCTGCTTTGTAGAGTAAATGCCTTATTGCGTTCTTGGCCGTGGGTAGGGTCCCATCTTGGAGATATAAGATGTACTCATCGAGCCAGCATGGTTCTGCTGGATCAATGGAGCATATTATTCCAGTCTCTCCATCGATCACCCGGCCCTTGCTCGAGAGGTAGGTGATGTTCTGATCTTTCGTGCCTTGCATTTCATTGGCGAACTTTGAGAGGGCGCCGACGCGCGTGTTTTCTTTCCTGGAGACCTGTTGTAGCTTGAATTCCTTGAACTCTGAGGCTAAGGATTTGACCTTGGCCAGATACTTGATCATGGAATCCTCGTGTGCCTTGTAGGAGCCATCAACCTGGCTCGCGACGAGTTGGGAGTCTGTTGTTATCGAGATTCTCTCTATTCCATGCTCCCTAGCCACTTTAAGTCCAGCGATTAATGATTCGTACTCTGCCTCATTGTTGGTGATTGGAAAATCGAGAGAGATGGCGAAATCAAGCTCCTGTCCCTCAGTGCTTATCAGGGATATCCTCACTCCTCTCCCTGGGAGGTTGAAGAGCCATCGACCGACATGGCCTATAGAACGGAGTGGGCAGTTTGTTTTGCTAGGTCATTCTTCTCAATCAAGAAGTCTGCTAGGATCTGGGACTGGTAGGCTGCTCTGGGTTGATAGGTGATATCAAATTGTCCCAATTCGACTGCCTACTTGGCGATACATCTCGTGGCATCTGGCTTGACCAAAACCGAGCGTAGCCCTTGGTCGGTGAGGACCACTATCGAATGGGCCTAGAAGTAGTGTCTGAGTCTCCTGGACGTATGCACCAAGGTGAGGGCGAACTTTTCGATTTCCAAGTAGCGAACTTTCATTCCGTGTAAGATCTTGCTCACAAAGTAAACCGATCGGTGTTTTCGGTCGCGGAGGGCCACTAGAACAGAGCTGACCACTTCTTCCATGACTGCCAAATAGAGATACAAGATTTCTCCAGGGACAGGCTGGGTCAGGAGGGGAGGCTAGATATTCCTTGAGCTTCTCGAAAGCCTCGTCGCATTCGTCAGTCCACTCGAACTTCTTGATGTTGCGGAGAATCTTGAAAAAGGGGAGATTTTTCTCGGATGACCGAGAGATGAACCTGTTCAGAGAAATGATTCGACCTACAAGATGTTGGACGTCTCGTATTATGTGAGGTTTGTTGATGCTTTTGAGTGCTATGATCTTCTCTGGGTTTGCTTCTATCCCCCTTTGACTGATAATGTAGCCGAGGAACTTGCCTCCCTCTACACCGAACGAGCACTTGCCCGAGTTCAGCTTCAGTCAGTATTTACACAGGAGGTCGAAAGCGCTACCCAAGTCGCTCAGGTGTGATTTTCTTTTCTCGCTTTTGACAATCATGTCATCGATGTATACCTCCATGGTTTTGCCTATCTCATCTTCGAAGACTTTGTTCACCAACCTTTGATAGGTGGCACCTGCATTTTTCAAACTGAAAGGCATTACCTCGAAGCAGTAGATGCCTTTCACCATGATGAACGTGGTTTTCTTCTTATCCTCCAAGGCCATGAAGATCTGATAATGGCCTTGGAAGGCGTTCATCATACTCAAGAGCTCACAGGCCGCGGTGGAATCAACCGGTTGATCAATCTGAGGTAGAGGATAGCTTTGGGGCAGGCTTTGTTTAGATCAGTGAAGTCTTGACACATTCGCCATTTTCCACCCCGTTTTCACCACTAGGACGACGTTGCACAGCCAATCAACGTACTTGGCTGGGGTTATGTACCCTGCATCCAGGAGCTCATTGACCTTTCGCTCATGACCTTATTGTGCTCGTCACTCTGAGTCTAGAGGCGTTGCTTGAAGGGGCGAAAATAGGGGTCCATGTTTAGATGGTGCTCGATGACCTTTGGGTCAGCACCGACCAGATCGGAGGAACTCCAAGCGAATACGTCTGCATTCTTCCATAGGAATTGTATGAGCATGCGCTGCTATTTTCCCTTCAGGTTGGCTCCGATGTCAGTGGTTTTCTCTTCGTCGTATAGGACCAAGTGCTCGGGCACAATGGCTCCGGCCGCAGCGATTTTTCTATTTTCCAGCTTTCTTTTTTTCCTTGCGATGGTGGAGATCATCTGTTTGGAGCATGTCTCCACTGTAGGATCATCAGGATCGGCAAACTCAGTGTCAATGAAATCATCTACGTGTAGGAGTGGGATGATTTTCTTATCGGGGAGTCGTACTTTTTCCATGGAGATGGAGTAGCATTCCCAAGATTCTGGGATGTTGCACCTTAATTCCCTGATGCCGTAAGGGATTGTGTGACACCCTAGCAAGGGCCCCACATCCCCCGCACCAGGACTAAACTCATATACGATTATAGACCACACACAAGTCCAATCCTAGCGAACGGAGACACAACACACACCCTGGCTAGGTGGCACTAATCCTGTAACCAACAGGAATAAAATAAAACCGGGCAATAATATACATATCAGAAAGATTTGCAAGAACAAGTATCCAAGTCTACAAGATACATACATAACCCAAAATAATAAAAGTGTGTTGTCCAGAGTGAGTGTAACCTAGCAAGACACGAAAATACACTAGCTAATGCAATTTCCTGCCTAGCTACGCCAAGAACACCTGAGGGACAAAAGAGGGAGGGGTCAGTCTCTACAAGACTGAGTGAATGACATAAATAGAATATATAAAGTGGTAAAGTCATGCGAGCCATAATTCCATCCAAAGTTTTCAAAAGAGATAAGGAAAACCGGCATCAAGTATGGAATTACAACTATCTGGATTAATTTTAGAAATAGTTATCAGTGGCTCGGCGAGTGAGCATTCTCCAACCTACTCCATTTGTGTACAAGATCTTATTAAGTGAGCATGCATAAATTATGTTTCACTTTTTATAAAAATCAATTCAGTGCACAGTTACTCCTTAACGCTGGGTTGGTGGTTCGGGTAGCTAGCCCTTACTACCCAGGACAGGATGATCAGTGGGTACATGAATTCCAAAGACCGAAATCCATCGGTTCACCAAAACTCCTGGAGAACGTCCGATTGCTCCAAGTTTGGTTGGGACTAATGCAAGAGATAGCCGTCAGCCCTTGCTTGGTTCTCTCAATACATCAGCCCCTAGTCCCCAGGAAGTATAATGTGTCTCGCCAAAACAGGACATGAATCAGAAAACAGGGTATTTTAGAAAACATTTGAGTTTTCAAAACTATATATATATAAAATAGTGTTTTGGCCAAATCATCACATAATTGGGTTGTAGGGATTTATTAATATATCCTAACAATTTCTCACCTGAACCGATACCTAAAAAGGAAGAACAAGGACGCCTCGAACCCTAAACAAACGGCTCAAAGTCCTCCTGAGAACCCTCTGGACAAGAAAAGACAAGACATGTGTGAGCCACGACTCAATATGTACCAAGTAGGATGCACGACATTCATATGAAGTGTTCGTGTCAAGGTATGAGATGATATACATACATATAAGAATTATAAAAATGATATGCTATGGCATGATAGTGTCCAAGTGCACAATTATTGATCCACAATCAAAAAAGAATGTAATTCAAGTAAAATATTCATATAAATCACATACGAGAGTCAAGGGAGTGAAAGGAATGCAAGAAAAGGGATTTTGGCGAGTTTTGGCAAAAGT